>CAXDIW010000264.1:0-275000 GCA_963989415.1 Cerceris ruficornis | reverse complement strand
TCTATGAAACATATATGCAAAGCATCCAAACAGTACCATTCGCCAATTTTTTGTTCTTCAAGGTTAAGTGAACAATGAGCCCGATTGTTAATCCTTTATCGGAAATTATTTGTAACTTTCGACAAGTAGAACAATGAATGGAACAGGTAGACGGTTGAAATAAATGTATATATTGCTTCTATATAGTCCAAGATACATATATGCAAAGCATCCAAACAGTACAATTCGCCAATTTTATGTTCTTCAAGTTTAAATGAACAACGAGCCCCATTGATAATCATGAAAGGGAAATTATTTGCAATTTTCGACAAGTAGAACAATGAATGGAACAGGTAGACGGTTGAAATCTTTGTGTATATTGCTTCTATATAATCTAAGAAACATATATGCAAAGCATCCATACAGTACAATTCGCCAATTATTTCATCTTCATGTTTAAGTGAACTACGAGCCCCATTGTTAATACTTTAACGGAAATTATTTGTAACTTCCGCCAAGTAGAACAATGAATGGAACAAGTAGACGGTTTAAATCAATGTATATATTGCTTCTATATAGTCTAAGAAACATATATGTAAAGCATTCAAACAGTACCATTCGCCAATTTTTTGTTCTTCAAGTTTAAGTGAACAATGAGCCCCATTATTAATCCTTTATCGGAAATTATTTGTAATTTTCGACAAGTAGTACAATGAATGGAACAGGTAGACGTTTGAAATCTTTGTATATATTGCTTCTATATAATCTAAGAAACATATATGCAAAGCATCCAAACAGTACAATTCGTCAATTTCTTGTTCTTCAAGTTTAAGTGAACTACGAGCCCCATTGTTAATTCTTTAATGAAAATTATTTGTAAATTTCGACAAGTAGAACAATGATTGGAACACGTAGACGGTTGAAATCATTGTATATATTGCTTCTATATAGTCCAAGAAACATATATGCAAAGCGTCCAAACAGTACAATTCGCCAAATTGTTGCTCTTCAAGTTTAAGTGAACTACGAGCCACATTGTTAATCCTTTAAAGGAAATTATTTGTAAATTTCGGCAAGTAGAACAATGAATGGAACAGGTAGACGGTTGAAATCTTTGTATATATTGCTTCTATATAATCTAAGAAACATATATGCAAAGCATCTAAACAGTAACAATCGCCAATTTTTTAATCTTCAAGTTTAACTGAACAGCGAGCCCCATTGATAATCATGAAATGGAAATTATTTGTAACTTTCTACAAGTAGAACAATGAATAGTACAGGTAGACGGTTGAAATCTTTGTATATATTGCTTCTTAATAGTCTAAGAAACATATATTCAAAGCATCCAAACAGTACAATTCGCCAATTTTTTGTTCTTCAAGTTTAAGTGAACTACGAGCCCCATTATTAATCCTTTAAAGGAAATTATTTGTAAATTTCGATAAGTAGAACAATGAATGGATCAGGTAGACGGTTGAAATCATTGTATATATTGCTTCTATATAATCTACGAAACATATATGCATAGCATCCAAACAGTACAATTCGACAATTTTTTGTTCTTCAAGTTTAAGTGAACAATGAGCCCCATTGTGAATCCTTTATCGGAAATTATTTGTAAATTTCGACAAGTAGAACAATGAATGGAACAGGTAGACTGTTGAAATCATTGCATATATATTGCTTCTATATAGTCCAAGAAACATATATGCAAAGCGTCCAAACAGTACCATTCGCCAATTTTTTGTTCTTCAAGTTTAAGTGAACAATGAGCCCCAATGGTTAATCCTTTATCGGAAATTATTTGTAATTTTCGACAAGTAGAACAATGAATGGAACATGTAGACGGTTGAAATCTTTGTATATATTGCTTCTATATAGTCTAAGAAACATATATGCAAAGCATCCAAACTGTACAATTCGCCAATTTTTTGTTCTTCAAGTTTGGGTGAACAATGAGCCCCAATGGTTAATCCTTTATCGGAAATTATTTGTAACTTTCGACAAGTAGAACAATGAATGGAACATGTAGACGGTTGAAATCTTTGTATATATTGCTTCTATATAGTCTAAGAAACATATATGCAAAGCATCCAATCAGTACAATTCGCCAATTTTTTGTTCTTCAAGTATAAGTGAACAACGAGCACTATTGTTAATCCCTTAACGGAAATTATTTGTAACTTTCGACAAGTAGAACAATGAATGGAACAGGTAGACGGTTGAAATCTTTGTATATATTGCTTCTATATAGTCTAAGAAACTTATATGCAAAGCATCCAAACAGTACAATTCGCCAATTATTTGATCTTCAAGTTTAAGTGAACTACGAGCCCCATTGTTAATACTTTAACGGAAATTATTTGTAACTTGCGACAAGTAGAACAATGAATGGAACAGATAGACGGTTGAAATCAATGTATATATCGCTTCTATATAGTCTAAGAAACATATATGCAAAGCATCCAAACAGTACCATTCGAAAATTTTTTGTGCTTCAAGTTTAAGTGAACAACGAGCCCCATTGTTAATCCTTTAAAGGAAATTATTTGTAAATTTCGACAAGTAGAACAATGATTGGAACACGTAGACGGTTGAAATCTTTGTATATATTGCTTCCATATAGTCTAAGAAACATGTACGCGAAGCATCCAAACAGTACCATTCGCCAATTTTTTGTTCTTCAAGTTTAAGTGAACAATGAGCCCCAATGGTTAATCCTTTATCGGAAATTTTTTGTAATTTTCGACAAGTAGAACAATGAATGGAACAGGTAGACGGTTGAAATCTTTGTATATATTGCTTCTATATAGTCTAAGAAACTTATATGCAAAGCATCCAAACAGTACAATTCGCCAATTTTTTGTTCTTCTAGTTTAAGTGAACCACGAGCCCCATTGTTAATCCTTTAAAGGAAATTATTTGTAAATTTCGACAAGTAGAACAATGAATGGAACAGGTAGACGGTTGAAATCTTTGTACATGTTGCTTCTATATAATCTAAGAAACATATATGCAAAGCATCCAAACAGTACCATTCGCCAATTTCTTGTTCTTCCAGTTTAAGTAAACTACGATCCCCATTGTTAATCCCTTAACGGAAATTATTTGTAACTTCCGACAAGTAGAACAATGAATGGAACTGGTAGACGGTTGAAATCATTGTATATATTGCTTCTATATAGTCTAAGAAACATATCTGCAAATCATCCAAACAGTACAATTCGCCAATTATTTGATGTTCAAGTTTAAGTGAACTACGAGCCCCATTGTTAATACTTTAACGGAAATTATTTGTAACTTGCGACAAGTAGACCAATGAATGGAACAGGTAGACGGTTGAAATCAATGTATATATTGCTTCTATATAGTCTAAGAAACATATATGCAAAGCATCCAAACAGTACCAATCGCCAATTTTTTGTTCTTCAAGTTTAAGAGAACAACGAGCCCCATTGTTAATCCTTTAAAGGAAATTATTTGTAAATTTCGACAAGTGGAACAATGATTGGAACACGTAGACTGTTGAAATCTTTGTATATATTGCTTCCATAAAGTCTAAGAAACATGTACGCAAAGCATCCAAACAGTACCATTCGCCAATTTTTTGTTCTTCAAGTGTAACTGAACAATGAGCCCCAATGGTTAATCCTTTATCGGAAATTATTTGTAACTTTCGACAAGTAGAACATGAATGTAACAGATAGACGGTTGAAATCTTTGTATATATTGCTTCTATATAGTCTAAGAAACATATATGCAAAGCATCCAAACAGTACCATTCGCCAATTTTTTGTTCTTCAAGTTTAAGTGAACAACGAGCCCCAATGGTTAATCCTTTATCGGAAATTATTTGTAATTTTCGACAAGTAGAACAATGAATGGAACAGGTAGACGGTTGAAATCTTTGTGTATATTGCTTCTATATAATCTAAGAAACATATATGCAAAGCATCCATACAGTACAATTCGCCAATTATTTGATCTTCATGTTTAAGTGAACTACGAGCCCCATTGTTAATACTTTAACGGAAATTATTTGTAACTTCCGACAAGTAGAACAATGAATGGAACAAGTAGACGGTTGAAATCAATGTATATATTGCTTCTATATAGTCTAAGAAACATATATGTAAACCATCCAAACAGTACAATTCGCCGATTTTTTGTTCTTCAAGTGTAAGTGAACAACGAGCCCCATTCATAATCATGAAACGGAAATTAATTGTAACTTTCTACAAGTAGAACAATGATTGGAACACGTAGACGGTTGAAATCTTTGTATATATTGCTTCTATATAGTCTAAGAAACATATATGCAAAGCATGCAAACAGAACAATTCGCCAATTTATTGTTCTTCAAGTTTAAGTGAACAACGAGCCCCATTGTTAATCCTTTAAAGGAAATTGTTTATAAATTTCGACAAGTAGAACAATGATTGGAACACGTAGACGGTTGAAATCTTTGTATATATTGCTTCCATATAGTCTAAGAAACATGTACGCAAAGAATCCAAACAGTACCATTCGCCAATTTTTTGTTCTTCAAGTTTAAGTGAACAATGAGCCCCAATGGTTAATCCTTTATCGGAAATTATTTGTAATTTTCGACAAGTAGAACAATGAATGGAACAGGTAGACGGTTGAAATCTTTGTATATATTGCTTCTATATAATCTAAGAAACATATATGCAAAGCATCCAAACAGTACCATTCGCCAATTTTTTGTTCTTCAAGTTTAATTGAACAACGAGCCCCATTGATAATCATGAAAAGGAAATTATTTGTAACTTTCTACAAGTAGAACAATGAATAGAACAGGTAGACGGGTGAAATCTTTCTATATATTGCTTCTAAATAGTCTAACAAACATATATGCAAAGCATCCAAACAGTACAATTCGCCAATTTTTTGTTCTTCAAGTTTAAGTGAACTACGAGCCCCATTGTTAATCATGAAACGGAAATTATTTGTAACTTTCTACAAGTAGAACAAATGAATAGAACAGGTAGACGGTTGAAATCTTTGTATATGTTGCTTCTATATAGTCTAAGAAACCTATATGCAAAGCATCTAAACAGTAACAATCGCCAATTTTTTGATCTTCAAGTTTAAGTGAACAGCGAGCCCCATTGATAATAATGAAATGGAAATTATTTGTAACTTTCTACAAGTAGAACAATGAATAGTACAGGTAGACGGGTGTAATCTTTCTATATATTGCTTCTAAATAGTCTAAGAAACATATATGCAAAGCATCCAAACAGTACAATTCGCCAATTTTTTGTTCTTCAAGTTTAAGTGAACTACGAGCCCCATTGTTAATCCTTTAAAGGAAATTATTTGTAAATTTCGACAAGTAGAACAATGAATGGAACAGGTAGCCGGTTGAAATCAATGTATATATTCCTTGTATATAGTCTAAGAAACATATATGCAAAGCATCCAAACAGTACCATTCGCCAATTTCTTGTTCTTCAAGTTTAAGTGAACTACGAGCCCCATTGTTAATCCCTTAACGGAAATTAATTGTAACTTTCGACAAGTAGAACAGTGAATGGAACAGGTAGACGGTTGAAATCTTTGTATATATTGCTTCTATATAGTATAAGAAACATATATGCAAATCATCCAAACAGTACAATTCGCCAATTTTTTGTTCTTCAAGTTTAAGTGAACTGCGAGCCCCATTGTTAATCCGTTAAAGGAAATTATTTGTAAATTTCGACAAGTAGAACAATGAATGGAACAGGTAGACTGTTGAAATCATTGTATATATTGCTTCTATATAGTCTAAGAAACATATATGCAAAGCATCCAAACAGTACAATTCGCCAATTTTTTGTTCTTCAAGTTTAAGTGAACAATGAGCCCCAATGGTTAATCCGTTATCGGAAATTATTTGTAACTTTCGACAAGTAGAACAATGAATGGAAAAGGTAGACTTTTGAAATCTTTGTATATATTGCTTCTATTTAGTCTAAGAAACATATATGCAAAGCATCCAAACAGTACCATTCGCCAATTTTTTGTTCTTCAAGTTTAAGTGAACTGCGAGCCCCATTGTTAATCCTTTAAAGGAAATTATTTGTAAATTTCGACAAGTAGAACAATGAATGGATCATGTAGACGGTTGAATCATTGTATATATTGCTTCTATATAGCCTACGAAACATATATGCAAAGCATCCAAACAGTACAATTAGCCAATTTTTTGTTCTTCAAGTTTAAGTGAACTACGAGCCCCATTGTTAATCTTTAACGGAAATTATTTGTAACTTGCGACAAGTAGAACAATGATTGGAACACACAGACGGTTAAAATCTTTGTATATATTGCTTCCATATAGTCTAAGAAACATATATGCAAAGCATCCAAACAGTACCATTCGCCAATTTTTTGTTCTTCAAGTTGAAGTGAACAACGAGCCCCATTGTTAATCCTTTAAAGGAAATTATTTGTAAATTTCGACAAGTAGAACAATGAATGGAACAGGTAGACTGTTGAAATCATTGTATATATTGCTTCTATATAGTCTAAGAAACATATATGCAAAGCGTTCAAACAGTACAATTCGCCAATTATTTGATCTTCAAGTTTAAGTGAACTACGAGCCCCATTGTTAATACTTTAACGGAAATTATTTGTAACTTGCGACAAGTAGAACAATGAATGGAACAGGTAGCCGGTTGAAATCAATGTATATATTGCTTCTATATAGTCTAAGAAACATATATGCAAAGCATCCAAACAGTACCATTCGCAATTTTTTTGTTCTTCAAGTTTAAGTGAACAACGAGCCCCATTGTTAATCCTTTAAAGAAAATTATTTGTAAATTTCGACAAGTAGAACAATGATTGGAACACGTAGACGGTTGAAATCTTTGTATATATTGCTTCCATATAGTCTAAGAAACATGTACGCAAAGCATCCAAACAGTACCATTCGCCAATTTTTTGTTCTTCAAGTTTAAGTGAACAATGAGCCCTAATGGTTAATCCTTTATCGGAAATTATTTGTAATTTTCGACAAGTAGAACAATGAATGGAACAGGTAGACGGTTGAAATCTTTGTATATATTGCTTCTATATAATCTAAGAAACATATATGCAAACCATCCAAACAGTACCATTCGCCAATTTTTTGTTCTTCAAGTTTAAGTGAACAACGAGCCCCATTGATAATCATGAAACGGAAATAATTTGTAACTTTCTACAAGTAGAACAATGAATAGAACAGGTAGACGGTTGAAATCTTTGTATATGTTGCTTCTATATATTCTAAGAAACCTATATGCAAAGCATCTAAACAGTAACAATCGCAAATTTTTTGATCTTCAAGTTTAAGTGAACAGCGAGCCCCATTGATAATCATGAAATGGAACTTATTTGTAACTTTCTACAAGTAGAACAATGAATAGTACAGGTAGACGGGTGAAATCTTTCTATATATTGCTTCTAAATAGTCTAAGAAACATATATGCAAATCATCCAAACAGTACAATTCGCCAATTTTTTGTTCTTCAAGTTTAAGTGAACTACGAGCCCCATTGTTAATCCTTTAACGGAAATTAATTGTAACTTTCTACAAGTAGAACAATGAATGGAACAGGTAGACGGTTGAAATCTTTGTATATATTGCGTCTATATAGTCTAAGAAACATATATGCAAAGCATCCAAACAGTACCATTCGCCAATTTTTTGTTCTTCAAGTTTAAGTGAACAATGAGCCCCAATGGTTAATCCTTCATCGGAAATTATTTGTAAATTTCGACAAGTAGAACAATGAATGGATCATGTAGACGGTTGAAATCATTGTATATATTGCTTCTATATAGTCTACGAAACATATATGCAAAGCATCCAAACAGTACCATTCGCCAATTTTTTGTTCTTCAAGTTCAAGTGAACTACGAGCCCCATTGTTAATCCTTTAACGGAAATTAATTGTAACTTTCTACAAGTAGAACAATGAATGGAACAGGTAGACGGTTGAAATCTTTGTATATATTGCGTCTATATAGTCTAAGAAACATATATGCAAAGCATCCAAACAGTACAATTCGCCAATTTTTTGTTCCTCAAGTTTAAGTGAACTACGAGCCCCATTGTTAATCCTTTAACGGAAATTAATTGTAACTTTCTACAAGTAGAACAATGAATGGAACAGGTAGACGGTTGAAATCTTTGTATATATTGCGTCTATATAGTCTAAGAAACATATATGCAAAGCATCCAAACAGTACAATTCGCCAATTTTTTGTTCCTCAAGTTTAAGTGAACTACGAGCCCCATTGTTAATCCTTTAACGGAAATTATTTGTAATTTTCGACAAGTAGAACAATGAATGGAACAGGTAGACGGTTGAAATCTTTGTATATATTGCTTCTAAATAGTCTAAGAAACATATATGCAAAGCATCTAAACAGTAACATTCGCCAATTTTTTGACCTTCAAGTTTAAGTGAACAGCGAGCCCCATTGATAACCCTTTAAAGGAAATTATTTGTAAATTTCGACAAGTAGAACAATGAATGGAACAGGTAGACTGTTGAAAACATTGTATGTATTGCTTCTATATAGTCTAAAAAACATATATGCAAAGCATCCAAACAGTACAATTCGCCAATTTTTTGTACTTCAAGTTTAAGTAAACTACGATCCCCATTGTTAATCCCTTAACGGAAATTATTTGTAACTTTCGACAAGTAGAACAGTGAATGGAACAGGTAGACGGTTGAAATCTTTGTATATATTGCTTCTATATAGTATAAGAAACATAAATGCAAAGCATCCAAACAGTACAATTCGCCAATTTTTTGTTCTTCAAGTTTAAGTGAACAATGAGCCCCAATGGTCAATCCGTTATCGGAAATTATTTGTAACTTTCGACAAGTAGAACAATGAATGGAACAGGTAGACGGTTGAAATCATTGTATATATTGCTTCTATATAGTCTAAGAAACATATATGCAAAGCATCCAAACAGTACCATTCGCCAATTTTTTGTTCTTCAAGTTTAAGTGAACTACGAGCCCCATTGTTAATCCTTTAAAGGAAATTATTTGTAATTTGCGACAAGTAGAACAATGAATGGAACAGGTAGCCGGTTGAAATCTTTGTATACATTGCTTCTATATAGTCTCAGAAACATATATGCAAAGCATCCAAACAGTACAATTCGCCAATTTTTTGTTCTTCAAGTTTAAGTGAACAATGAGCCCCAATGGTTAATCTTTTATCGGTAATTATCTGTAACTTTCGACAAGTAGAACAATGAATGGAACAGGTAGAGGGTTGAAATCCTTGTATATATTGCGTCTATATAATCTAAGAAACATATATGCAAAGCATCCAAACAGTACCATTCGCCAATTTTTTGTTCTTCAAGTTTAAGTGAACAACGAGCCCCATTGTTAATCCTTTAAAGGAAATTATTTGTAACTTTCTACAAGTAGAACAATGAATGGAACAGGTAGACTGTTGAAGTCATTGTATATATTGCTTCTATATAGTCTAAGAAACATATATGCAAAGCGTCCAAACAGTACAATTCGCCAATTATTTGATCTTCAAGTTTAAGTGAACTACGAGCCCCATTGTTAATATTTTAACGGAAATTATTTGTAACTTGCGACAAGTAGAACAATGAATGGAACTGGTAGCCGGTTGAAATCAATGTATATATTGCTTCTATATTGTCTAAGAAACATATATGCAAAGCATCCAAGCAGTACCATCCGCAATTTTTTTGTTCTTCAAGTTTAAGTGAACAACGAGCCCCATTGTTAATCCTTTATCGGAAATTATTTGTAAATTTCGACAAGTAGAACAATGAATGGAACAGGTAGACTGTTGAAATCATTGTATATATTGCTTCTATATAGTCTAAGAAACATATATGCAAAGCGTCCAAACAGTACAATTCGCCAATTATTTGATCTTCAAGTTTAAGTGAACTACGAGCCCCATTCTTAATACTTTAACGGAAATTATTTGTAATTTGCGACAAGTAGAACAATGAATGGAACAGGTAGCCGGTTGAAATCAATGTATATATTTCTTCTATATAGTCTAAGAAACATATATGCAAAGCATCCAAACAGTACCATTCGCAATTTTTTTGTTCTTCAAGTTTAAGTGAACAACGAGCCCCATTGTTAACCCTTTAAAGGAAATTATTTGTAAATTTCGACAAGTAGAACAATGATTGGAACACGTAAACGGTTGAAATCTTTGTATATATTCCTTCCATATAGTCTAAGAAACATGTACGCAAAGCATCCAAACAGTACCATTCGCCAATTTTTTGTTCTTCAGGTTTAAGTGAACAATGAGCCCCAATGGTTAATCCTTTATCGGAAATTATTTGTAATTTTCGACAAGTAGAACAATGAATGGAACAGGTAGACGGTTGAAATCTTTGTATATATTTCTTCTATATAATCTAAGAAACATATATGCAAAGCATCCAAACAGTACCATTCGCCATTTTTTTGTTCTTCAAGTTTAAGTGAACAACGAGCCCCATTGATAATCATGAAACGGAAATTATTTGTAACTTTCTACAAGTAGAACAAATGAATAGAACAGGTAGACGGTTGAAATCTTTGTATATGTTGCTTCTATATAGTCTAAGAAACCTATATGCAAAGCATCTAAACAGTAACAATCGCCAATTTTTTGATCTTCAAGTTTAAGTGAACAGCGAGCCCCATTGATAATAATGAAATGGAAATTATTTGTAACTTTCTACAAGTAGAACAATGAATAGTACAGGTAGACGGGTGTAATCTTTCTATATATTGCTTCTAAATAGTCTAAGAAACATATATGCAAAGCATCCAAACAGTACAATTCGCCAATTTTTTGTTCTTCAAGTTTAAGTGAACTACGAGCCCCATTGTTAATACTTTAAAGGAAATTATTTGTAAATTTCGACAAGTAGAACAATGAATGTATCATGTAGACGGTTGAATCATTGTATATATTGCTTCTATATAGCCTACGAAACATATATGCAAAGCATCCAAACAGTACCATTCGCCAATTTTTTGTTCTTCAAGTTTAAGTGAACAATGAGCCCCAATGGTTAATCCTTCATCGGAAATTATTTGTAAATTTCGACAAGTAGAACAATGAATGGATCATGTAGACGGTTGAAATCATTGTATATATTGCTTCTATATAGTCTACGAAACATATATGCAAAGCATCCAAACAGTACCATTCGCCAATTTTTTGTTCTTCAAGTTCAAGTGAACTACGAGCCCCATTGTTAATCCTTTAACGGAAATTAATTGTAACTTTCTACAAGTAGAACAATGAATGGAACAGGTAGACGGTTGAAATCTTTGTATATATTGCGTCTATATAGTCTAAGAAACATATATGCAAAGCATCCAAACAGTACAATTCGCCAATTTTTTGTTCCTCAAGTTTAAGTGAACTACGAGCCCCATTGTTAATCCTTTAACGGAAATTAATTCTAACTTTCTACAAGTAGAACAATGAATGGAACAGGTAGACGGTTGAAATCTTTGTATATATTGCGTCTATATAGTCTAAGAAACATATATGCAAAGCATCCAAACAGTACAATTCGCCAATTTTTTGTTCCTCAAGTTTAAGTGAACTACGAGCCCCATTGTTAATCCTTTAACGGAAATTATTTGTAATTTTCGACAAGTAGAACAATGAATGGAACAGGTAGACGGTTGAAATCTTTGTATATATTGCTTCTAAATAGTCTAAGAAACATATATGCAAAGCATCTAAACAGTAACATTCGCCAATTTTTTGACCTTCAAGTTTAAGTGAACAGCGAGCCCCATTGATAACCCTTTAAAGGAAATTATTTGTAAATTTCGACAAGTAGAACAATGAATGGAACAGGTAGACTGTTGAAAACATTGTATGTATTGCTTCTATATAGTCTAAAAAACATATATGCAAAGCATCCAAACAGTACAATTCGCCAATTTTTTGTACTTCAAGTTTAAGTAAACTACGATCCCCATTGTTAATCCCTTAACGGAAATTATTTGTAACTTTCGACAAGTAGAACAGTGAATGGAACAGGTAGACGGTTGAAATCTTTGTATATATTGCTTCTATATAGTATAAGAAACATAAATGCAAAGCATCCAAACAGTACAATTCGCCAATTTTTTGTTCTTCAAGTTTAAGTGAACAATGAGCCCCAATGGTCAATCCGTTATCGGAAATTATTTGTAACTTTCGACAAGTAGAACAATGAATGGAACAGGTAGACGGTTGAAATCATTGTATATATTGCTTCTATATAGTCTAAGAAACATATATGCAAAGCATCCAAACAGTACCATTCGCCAATTTTTTGTTCTTCAAGTTTAAGTGAACTACGAGCCCCATTGTTAATCCTTTAAAGGAAATTATTTGTAACTTTCTACAAGTAGAACAATGAATGGAACAGGTAGACTGTTGAAGTCATTGTATATATTGCTTCTATATAGTCTAAGAAACATATATGCAAAGCGTCCAAACAGTACAATTCGCCAATTATTTGATCTTCAAGTTTAAGTGAACTACGAGCCCCATTGTTAATATTTTAACGGAAATTATTTGTAACTTGCGACAAGTAGAACAATGAATGGAACTGGTAGCCGGTTGAAATCAATGTATATATTGCTTCTATATTGTCTAAGAAACATATATGCAAAGCATCCAAGCAGTACCATCCGCAATTTTTTTGTTCTTCAAGTTTAAGTGAACAACGAGCCCCATTGTTAATCCTTTATCGGAAATTATTTGTAAATTTCGACAAGTAGAACAATGAATGGAACAGGTAGACTGTTGAAATCATTGTATATATTGCTTCTATATAGTCTAAGAAACATATATGCAAAGCGTCCAAACAGTACAATTCGCCAATTATTTGATCTTCAAGTTTAAGTGAACTACGAGCCCCATTCTTAATACTTTAACGGAAATTATTTGTAATTTGCGACAAGTAGAACAATGAATGGAACAGGTAGCCGGTTGAAATCAATGTATATATTTCTTCTATATAGTCTAAGAAACATATATGCAAAGCATCCAAACAGTACCATTCGCAATTTTTTTGTTCTTCAAGTTTAAGTGAACAACGAGCCCCATTGTTAATCCTTTAAAGGAAATTATTTGTAAATTTCGACAAGTAGAACAATGATTGGAACACGTAAACGGTTGAAATCTTTGTATATATTCCTTCCATATAGTCTAAGAAACATGTACGCAAAGCATCCAAACAGTACCATTCGCCAATTTTTTGTTCTTCAGGTTTAAGTGAACAATGAGCCCCAATGGTTAATCCTTTATCGGAAATTATTTGTAATTTTCGACAAGTAGAACAATGAATGGAACAGGTAGACGGTTGAAATCTTTGTATATATTTCTTCTATATAATCTAAGAAACATATATGCAAAGCATCCAAACAGTACCATTCGCCATTTTTTTGTTCTTCAAGTTTAAGTGAACAACGAGCCCCATTGATAATCATGAAACGGAAATTATTTGTAACTTTCTACAAGTAGAACAAATGAATAGAACAGGTAGACGGTTGAAATCTTTGTATATGTTGCTTCTATATAGTCTAAGAAACCTATATGCAAAGCATCTAAACAGTAACAATCGCCAATTTTTTGATCTTCAAGTTTAAGTGAACAGCGAGCCCCATTGATAATAATGAAATGGAAATTATTTGTAACTTTCTACAAGTAGAACAATGAATAGTACAGGTAGACGGGTGTAATCTTTCTATATATTGCTTCTAAATAGTCTAAGAAACATATATGCAAAGCATCCAAACAGTACAATTCGCCAATTTTTTGTTCTTCAAGTTTAAGTGAACTACGAGCCCCATTGTTAATACTTTAAAGGAAATTATTTGTAAATTTCGACAAGTAGAACAATGAATGTATCATGTAGACGGTTGAATCATTGTATATATTGCTTCTATATAGCCTACGAAACATATATGCAAAGCATCCAAACAGTACAATTCGCCAATTTTTTGTTCTTCAAGTTTAAGTGAACTACGAGCCCCATTGTTAATCTTTAACGGAAATTATTTGTAACTTGCGACAAGTAGAACAATGATTGGAACACACAGACGGTTAAAATCTTTGTATATATTGCTTCCATATAGTCTAAGAAACATATATGCAAAGCATCCAAACAGTACCATTCGCCAATTTTTTGTTCTTCAAGTTGAAGTGAACAACGAGCCCCATTGTTAATCCTTTAAAGGAAATTATTTGTAAATTTCGACAAGTAGAACAATGAATGGAACAGGTAGACTGTTGAAATCATTGTATATATTGCTTCTATATAGTCTAAGAAACATATATGCAAAGCGTTCAAACAGTACAATTCGCCAATTATTTGATCTTCAAGTTTAAGTGAACTACGAGCCCCATTGTTAATACTTTATCGGAAATTATTTGTAAATTTCGACAAGTAGAACAATGAATGGATCATGTAGACGGTTGAAATCATTGTATATATTGCTTCTATATAGTCTACGAAACATATATGCAAAGCATCCAAACAGTACCATTCGCCAATTTTTTGTTCTTCAAGTTTAAGTGAACTACGAGCCCCATTGTTAATCCTTTAACGGAAATTAATTGTAACTTTCTACAAGTAGAACAATGAATGGAACAGGTAGACGGTTGAAATCTTTGTATATATTGCGTCTATATAGTCTAAGAAACATATATGCAAAGCATCCAAACAGTACAATTCGCCAATTTTTTGTTCCTCAAGTTTAAGTGAACTACGAGCCCCATTGTTAATCCTTTAACGGAAATTAATTCTACCTTTCTACAAGTAGGACAATGATTGGAACACGTAGACGGTTGAAATCTTTGTATATATTGCGTCTATATAGTCTAAGAAACATATATGCAAAGCATCCAAACAGTACCATTCGCCAATTTTTTGTTCTTCAAGTTTAAGTGAACTACGAGCCCCATTGTTAATCCTTTAAAGGAAATTATTTGTAAATTTCGACAAGTAGAACAATGATTGGAACACGTAGACGGTTGAAATCTTTGTATATATTGCTTCCATATAGTCTAAGAAACATGTACGCAAAGCATCCAAACAGTACCATTCGCCAATTTTTTGTTCTTCAAGTTTAAGTGAACAATGAGCCCCAATGGTTAATCCTTTATCGGAAATTATTTGTAAATTTCGACAAGTAGAACAATGAATGGATCATGTAGACGGGTGAAATCTTTGTATATATTGCTTCTATATAGTCTAAGAAACATATATGCAAAGCATCCAAACAGTACCATTCGCCAATTTTTTGTTCTTCAAGTTTAAGTGAACTACGAGCCCCATTGTTAATCCTTTAACGGAAATTAATTGTAACTTTCTACAAGTAGAACAATGAATGGAACAGGTAGACGGTTGAAATCTTTGTATATATTTCTTCTATATAATCTAAGAAACATATATGCAAAGCATCCAAACAGTACCATTCGCCATTTTTTTGTTCTTCAAGTTTAAGTGAACAACGAGCCCCATTGATAATCATGAAACGGAAATTATTTGTAACTTTCTACAAGTAGAACAAATGAATAGAACAGGTAGACGGTTGAAATCTTTGTATATGTTGCTTCTATATAGTCTAAGAAACCTATATGCAAAGCATCTAAACAGTAACAATCGCCAATTTTTTGATCTTCAAGTTTAAGTGAACAGCGAGCCCCATTGATAATAATGAAATGGAAATTATTTGTAACTTTCTACAAGTAGAACAATGAATAGTACAGGTAGACGGGTGTAATCTTTCTATATATTGCTTCTAAATAGTCTAAGAAACATATATGCAAAGCATCCAAACAGTACAATTCGCCAATTTTTTGTTCCTCAAGTTTAAGTGAACTACGAGCCCCATTGTTAATCCTTTAACGGAAATTAATTCTAACTTTCTACAAGTAGAACAATGAATGGAACAGGTAGACGGTTGAAATCTTTGTATATATTGCGTCTATATAGTCTAAGAAGCATATATGCAAAGCATCCAAACAGTACAATTCGCCAATTTTTTGTTCCTCAAGTTTAAGTGAACTACGAGCCCCATTGTTAATCCTTTAACGGAAATTATTTGTAATTTTCGACAAGTAGAACAATGAATGGAACAGGTAGACGGTTGAAATCTTTGTATATATTGCTTCTAAATAGTCTAAGAAACATATATGCAAAGCATCTAAACAGTAACATTCGCCAATTTTTTGACCTTCAAGTTTAAGTGAACAGCGAGCCCCATTGATAACCCTTTAAAGGAAATTATTTGTAAATTTCGACAAGTAGAACAATGAATGGAACAGGTAGACTGTTGAAAACATTGTATGTATTGCTTCTATATAGTCTAAAAAACATATATGCAAAGCATCCAAACAGTACAATTCGCCAATTTTTTGTACTTCAAGTTTAAGTAAACTACGATCCCCATTGTTAATCCCTTAACGGAAATTATTTGTAACTTTCGACAAGTAGAACAGTGAATGGAACAGGTAGACGGTTGAAATCTTTGTATATATTGCTTCTATATAGTATAAGAAACATAAATGCAAAGCATCCAAACAGTACAATTCGCCAATTTTTTGTTCTTCAAGTTTAAGTGAACAATGAGCCCCAATGGTCAATCCGTTATCGGAAATTATTTGTAACTTTCGACAAGTAGAACAATGAATGGAACAGGTAGACGGTTGAAATCATTGTATATATTGCTTCTATATAGTCTAAGAAACATATATGCAAAGCATCCAAACAGTACCATTCGCCAATTTTTTGTTCTTCAAGTTTAAGTGAACTACGAGCCCCATTGTTAATCCTTTAAAGGAAATTATTTGTAACTTTCTACAAGTAGAACAATGAATGGAACAGGTAGACTGTTGAAGTCATTGTATATATTGCTTCTATATAGTCTAAGAAACATATATGCAAAGCGTCCAAACAGTACAATTCGCCAATTATTTGATCTTCAAGTTTAAGTGAACTACGAGCCCCATTGTTAATATTTTAACGGAAATTATTTGTAACTTGCGACAAGTAGAACAATGAATGGAACTGGTAGCCGGTTGAAATCAATGTATATATTGCTTCTATATTGTCTAAGAAACATATATGCAAAGCATCCAAGCAGTACCATCCGCAATTTTTTTGTTCTTCAAGTTTAAGTGAACAACGAGCCCCATTGTTAATCCTTTATCGGAAATTATTTGTAAATTTCGACAAGTAGAACAATGAATGGAACAGGTAGACTGTTGAAATCATTGTATATATTGCTTCTATATAGTCTAAGAAACATATATGCAAAGCGTCCAAACAGTACAATTCGCCAATTATTTGATCTTCAAGTTTAAGTGAACTACGAGCCCCATTCTTAATACTTTAACGGAAATTATTTGTAATTTGCGACAAGTAGAACAATGAATGGAACAGGTAGCCGGTTGAAATCAATGTATATATTTCTTCTATATAGTCTAAGAAACATATATGCAAAGCATCCAAACAGTACCATTCGCAATTTTTTTGTTCTTCAAGTTTAAGTGAACAACGAGCCCCATTGTTAATCCTTTAAAGGAAATTATTTGTAAATTTCGACAAGTAGAACAATGATTGGAACACGTAAACGGTTGAAATCTTTGTATATATTCCTTCCATATAGTCTAAGAAACATGTACGCAAAGCATCCAAACAGTACCATTCGCCAATTTTTTGTTCTTCAGGTTTAAGTGAACAATGAGCCCCAATGGTTAATCCTTTATCGGAAATTATTTGTAATTTTCGACAAGTAGAACAATGAATGGAACAGGTAGACGGTTGAAATCTTTGTATATATTTCTTCTATATAATCTAAGAAACATATATGCAAAGCATCCAAACAGTACCATTCGCCATTTTTTTGTTCTTCAAGTTTAAGTGAACAACGAGCCCCATTGATAATCATGAAACGGAAATTATTTGTAACTTTCTACAAGTAGAACAAATGAATAGAACAGGTAGACGGTTGAAATCTTTGTATATGTTGCTTCTATATAGTCTAAGAAACCTATATGCAAAGCATCTAAACAGTAACAATCGCCAATTTTTTGATCTTCAAGTTTAAGTGAACAGCGAGCCCCATTGATAATAATGAAATGGAAATTATTTGTAACTTTCTACAAGTAGAACAATGAATAGTACAGGTAGACGGGTGTAATCTTTCTATATATTGCTTCTAAATAGTCTAAGAAACATATATGCAAAGCATCCAAACAGTACAATTCGCCAATTTTTTGTTCTTCAAGTTTAAGTGAACTACGAGCCCCATTGTTAATACTTTAAAGGAAATTATTTGTAAATTTCGACAAGTAGAACAATGAATGTATCATGTAGACGGTTGAATCATTGTATATATTGCTTCTATATAGCCTACGAAACATATATGCAAAGCATCCAAACAGTACAATTCGCCAATTTTTTGTTCTTCAAGTTTAAGTGAACTACGAGCCCCATTGTTAATCTTTAACGGAAATTATTTGTAACTTGCGACAAGTAGAACAATGATTGGAACACACAGACGGTTAAAATCTTTGTATATATTGCTTCCATATAGTCTAAGAAACATATATGCAAAGCATCCAAACAGTACCATTCGCCAATTTTTTGTTCTTCAAGTTGAAGTGAACAACGAGCCCCATTGTTAATCCTTTAAAGGAAATTATTTGTAAATTTCGACAAGTAGAACAATGAATGGAACAGGTAGACTGTTGAAATCATTGTATATATTGCTTCTATATAGTCTAAGAAACATATATGCAAAGCGTTCAAACAGTACAATTCGCCAATTATTTGATCTTCAAGTTTAAGTGAACTACGAGCCCCATTGTTAATACTTTATCGGAAATTATTTGTAAATTTCGACAAGTAGAACAATGAATGGATCATGTAGACGGTTGAAATCATTGTATATATTGCTTCTATATAGTCTACGAAACATATATGCAAAGCATCCAAACAGTACCATTCGCCAATTTTTTGTTCTTCAAGTTTAAGTGAACTACGAGCCCCATTGTTAATCCTTTAACGGAAATTAATTGTAACTTTCTACAAGTAGAACAATGAATGGAACAGGTAGACGGTTGAAATCTTTGTATATATTGCGTCTATATAGTCTAAGAAACATATATGCAAAGCATCCAAACAGTACAATTCGCCAATTTTTTGTTCCTCAAGTTTAAGTGAACTACGAGCCCCATTGTTAATCCTTTAACGGAAATTAATTCTACCTTTCTACAAGTAGGACAATGATTGGAACACGTAGACGGTTGAAATCTTTGTATATATTGCGTCTATATAGTCTAAGAAACATATATGCAAAGCATCCAAACAGTACCATTCGCCAATTTTTTGTTCTTCAAGTTTAAGTGAACTACGAGCCCCATTGTTAATCCTTTAAAGGAAATTATTTGTAAATTTCGACAAGTAGAACAATGATTGGAACACGTAGACGGTTGAAATCTTTGTATATATTGCTTCCATATAGTCTAAGAAACATGTACGCAAAGCATCCAAACAGTACCATTCGCCAATTTTTTGTTCTTCAAGTTTAAGTGAACAATGAGCCCCAATGGTTAATCCTTTATCGGAAATTATTTGTAAATTTCGACAAGTAGAACAATGAATGGATCATGTAGACGGGTGAAATCTTTGTATATATTGCTTCTATATAGTCTAAGAAACATATATGCAAAGCATCCAAACAGTACCATTCGCCAATTTTTTGTTCTTCAAGTTTAAGTGAACTACGAGCCCCATTGTTAATCCTTTAACGGAAATTAATTGTAACTTTCTACAAGTAGAACAATGAATGGAACAGGTAGACGGTTGAAATCTTTGTATATATTTCTTCTATATAATCTAAGAAACATATATGCAAAGCATCCAAACAGTACCATTCGCCATTTTTTTGTTCTTCAAGTTTAAGTGAACAACGAGCCCCATTGATAATCATGAAACGGAAATTATTTGTAACTTTCTACAAGTAGAACAAATGAATAGAACAGGTAGACGGTTGAAATCTTTGTATATGTTGCTTCTATATAGTCTAAGAAACCTATATGCAAAGCATCTAAACAGTAACAATCGCCAATTTTTTGATCTTCAAGTTTAAGTGAACAGCGAGCCCCATTGATAATAATGAAATGGAAATTATTTGTAACTTTCTACAAGTAGAACAATGAATAGTACAGGTAGACGGGTGTAATCTTTCTATATATTGCTTCTAAATAGTCTAAGAAACATATATGCAAAGCATCCAAACAGTACAATTCGCCAATTTTTTGTTCTTCAAGTTTAAGTGAACTACGAGCCCCATTGTTAATACTTTAAAGGAAATTATTTGTAAATTTCGACAAGTAGAACAATGAATGTATCATGTAGACGGTTGAATCATTGTATATATTGCTTCTATATAGCCTACGAAACATATATGCAAAGCATCCAAACAGTACAATTCGCCAATTTTTTGTTCTTCAAGTTTAAGTGAACTACGAGCCCCATTGTTAATCTTTAACGGAAATTATTTGTAACTTGCGACAAGTAGAACAATGATTGGAACACACAGACGGTTAAAATCTTTGTATATATTGCTTCCATATAGTCTAAGAAACATATATGCAAAGCATCCAAACAGTACCATTCGCCAATTTTTTGTTCTTCAAGTTGAAGTGAACAACGAGCCCCATTGTTAATCCTTTAAAGGAAATTATTTGTAAATTTCGACAAGTAGAACAATGAATGGAACAGGTAGACTGTTGAAATCATTGTATATATTGCTTCTATATAGTCTAAGAAACATATATGCAAAGCGTTCAAACAGTACAATTCGCCAATTATTTGATCTTCAAGTTTAAGTGAACTACGAGCCCCATTGTTAATACTTTATCGGAAATTATTTGTAAATTTCGACAAGTAGAACAATGAATGGATCATGTAGACGGTTGAAATCATTGTATATATTGCTTCTATATAGTCTACGAAACATATATGCAAAGCATCCAAACAGTACCATTCGCCAATTTTTTGTTCTTCAAGTTTAAGTGAACTACGAGCCCCATTGTTAATCCTTTAACGGAAATTAATTGTAACTTTCTACAAGTAGAACAATGAATGGAACAGGTAGACGGTTGAAATCTTTGTATATATTGCGTCTATATAGTCTAAGAAACATATATGCAAAGCATCCAAACAGTACAATTCGCCAATTTTTTGTTCCTCAAGTTTAAGTGAACTACGAGCCCCATTGTTAATCCTTTAACGGAAATTAATTCTACCTTTCTACAAGTAGGACAATGATTGGAACACGTAGACGGTTGAAATCTTTGTATATATTGCGTCTATATAGTCTAAGAAACATA
Source organism: Cerceris ruficornis (assembly GCA_963989415.1). Classification (NCBI taxonomy): domain Eukaryota; kingdom Metazoa; phylum Arthropoda; class Insecta; order Hymenoptera; family Crabronidae; genus Cerceris; species Cerceris ruficornis. Next base: position 253,580 of record CAXDIW010000264.1, on the reverse strand, counting down.
TATGCAAAGCATCCAAACAGTACCATTCGCCAATTTTTTGTTCTTCAAGTTTAAGTGAACTACGAGCCCCATTGTTAATCCTTTAAAGGAAATTATTTGTAAATTTCGACAAGTAGAACAATGATTGGAACACGTAGACGGTTGAAATCTTTGTATATATTGCTTCCATATAGTCTAAGAAACATGTACGCAAAGCATCCAAACAGTACCATTCGCCAATTTTTTGTTCTTCAAGTTTAAGTGAACAATGAGCCCCAATGGTTAATCCTTTATCGGAAATTATTTGTAAATTTCGACAAGTAGAACAATGAATGGATCATGTAGACGGGTGAAATCTTTGTATATATTGCTTCTATATAGTCTAAGAAACATATATGCAAAGCATCCAAACAGTACCATTCGCCAATTTTTTGTTCTTCAAGTTTAAGTGAACTACGAGCCCCATTGTTAATCCTTTAACGGAAATTAATTGTAACTTTCTACAAGTAGAACAATGAATGGAACAGGTAGACGGTTGAAATCTTTGTATATATTGCGTCTATATAGTCTAAGAAACATATATGCAAAGCATCCAAACAGTACCAGTCGCCAATTTTTTGTTCTTCAAGTTTAAGTGAACAACGAGGCCCATTGATAATCATGAAACGGAAATTATTTGTAACTTTCGACAAGAAGAACAATGAATAGAACAGGTAGACGGGTGAAATCTTTGTATATATTGCTTCTATATAGTCTACGAAACCTATATACAAAGCATCTAAACAGTAACAATCGCGAATTTTTTGATCTTCATGTTTAAGTGAACAGCGAGCCCCATTGATAATCATGAAATGGAAATTATTTGTAGCTTTCTACAAGTAGAACAATGAATAGTACAGGTAGACGGGTGAAATCTTTCTATATATTGCTTCTAAATAGTCTAAGAAACATATATGCAAAGCATCTAAACAGTAACATTCGCCAATTTTTTGACCTTCAAGTTTAAGTGAACAGCGAGCCCCATTGATAACCCTTTAAAGGAAATTATTTGTAAATTTCGACAAGTAGAACAATGAATGGAACAGGTAGACTGTTGAAAACATTGTATGTATTGCTTCTATATAGTCTAAGAAACATATATGCAAAGCATCCAAACAGTACAATTCGCCAATTTTTTGTACTTCAAGTTTAAGTAAACTACGATCCCCATTGTTAATCCCTTAACGGAAATTATTTGTAACTTTCGACAAGTAGAACAGTGAATGGAACAGGTAGACGGTTGAAATCTTTGTATATATTGCTTCTATATAGTATAAGAAACATAAATGCAAAGCATCCAAACAGTACAATTCGCCAATTTTTTGTTCTTCAAGTTTAAGTGAACAATGAGCCCCAATGGTCAATCCGTTATCGGAAATTATTTGTAACTTTCGACAAGTAGAACAATGAATGGAACAGGTAGACGGTTGAAATCATTGTATATATTGCTTCTATATAGTCTAAGAAACATATATGCAAAGCATCCAAACAGTACCATTCGCCAATTTTTTGTTCTTCAAGTTTAAGTGAACTACGAGCCCCATTGTTAATCCTTTAAAGGAAATTATTTGTAATTTGCGACAAGTAGAACAATGAATGGAACAGGTAGCCGGTTGAAATCTTTGTATACATTGCTTCTATATAGTCTCAGAAACATATATGCAAAGCATCCAAACAGTACAATTCGCCAATTTTTTGTTCTTCAAGTTTAAGTGAACTACGAGCCCCATTGTTAATACTTTAAAGGAAATTATTTGTAAATTTCGACAAGTAGAACAATGAATGTATCATGTAGACGGTTGAATCATTGTATATATTGCTTCTATATAGCCTACGAAACATATATGCAAAGCATCCAAACAGTACAATTCGCCAATTTTTTGTTCTTCAAGTTTAAGTGAACTACGAGCCCCATTGTTAATCTTTAACGGAAATTATTTGTAACTTGCGACAAGTAGAACAATGATTGGAACACACAGACGGTTAAAATCTTTGTATATATTGCTTCCATATAGTCTAAGAAACATATATGCAAAGCATCCAAACAGTACCATTCGCCAATTTTTTGTTCTTCAAGTTGAAGTGAACAACGAGCCCCATTGTTAATCCTATAAAGGAAATTGTTTGTAAATTTCGACAAGTAGAACAATGAATGGAACAGGTAGACTGTTGAAATCATTGTATATATTGCTTCTATATAGTCTAAGAAACATATATGCAAAGCGTTCAAACAGTACAATTCGCCAATTATTTGATCATCAAGTTTAAGTGAACTACGAGCCCCATTGTTAATACTTTAACGGAAATTATTTGTAACTTGCGACAAGTAGAACAATGAATGGAACAGGTATCCGGTTGAAATCAATGTATATATTGCTTCTATATAGTCTAAGAAACATATATGCAAAGCATCCAAACAGTACCATTCGCAATTTTTTTGTTCTTCAAGTTTAAGTGAACAACGAGCCCCATTGTTAATCCTTTAAAGAAAATTATTTGTAAATTTCGACAAGTAGAACAATGATTGGAACACGTAGACGGTTGAAATCTTTGTATATATTGCTTCCATATAGTCTAAGAAACATGTACGCAAAGCATCCAAACAGTACCATTCGCCAATTTTTTGTTCTTCAGGTTTAAGTGAACAATGAGCCCCAATGGTTAATCCTTTATCGGAAATGATTTGTAATTTTCGACAAGTAGAACAATGAATGGAACAGGTAGACTGTTGAAATCATTGTATATATTGCTTCTATATAGTCTAAGAAACATATATGCAAAGCGTCCAAACAGTACAATTCGCCAATTATTTGATCTTCAAGTTTAAGTGAACTACGAGCCCCATTCTTAATACTTTAACGGAAATTATTTGTAATTTGCGACAAGTAGAACAATGAATGGAACAGGTAGCCGGTTGAAATCAATGTATATATTTCTTTCATATAGTCTAAGAAACATATATGCAAAGCATCCAAACAGTACCATTCGCAATTTTTTTGTTCTTCAAGTTTAAGTGAACAACGAGCCCCATTGTTAATCCTTTAAAGGAAATTATTTGTAAATTTCGACAAGTAGAACAATGACTGGAACACGTAGACTGTTGAAATCTTTGTATATATTGCTTCCATATAGTCTAAGAAACATGTACGCAAAGCATCCAAACAGTACCATTCGCCAATTTTTTGTTCTTCAAGTTTAAGTGAACAATGAGCCCCAATGGTTAATCCTTTATCGGAAATTATTTGTAATTTTCGACAAGTAGAACAATGAATGGAACAGGTAGACGGTTGAAATCTTTGTATATATTGCTTCTATATAATCTAAGAAACATATATGCAAAGCATCCAAACAGTACAATTCGCCAATTTATTGTTCTTCAAGTTTAAGTGAACAACGAGACCCATTGTTAATCCTTTAAAGGAAATTATTTGTAACTTTCGACAAGTAGAACAATGAATGGAACTGGTAGACGGTTGAAATCTTTTTATATATTGCTTCTATATAGTCTAAGAAACATATATGCAAAGCATCCAAACAGTACCAGTCGCCAATTTTTTGTTCTTCAAGTTTAAGTGAACAACGAGGCCCATTGATAATCATGAAACGGAAATTATTTGTAACTTTCGACAAGAAGAACAATGAATAGAACAGGTAGACGGGTGAAATCTTTGTATATATTGCTTCTATATAGTCTACGAAACCTATATACAAAGCATCTAAACAGTAACAATCGCGAATTTTTTGATCTTCATGTTTAAGTGAACAGCGAGCCCCATTGATAATCATGAAATGGAAATTATTTGTAGCTTTCTACAAGTAGAACAATGAATAGTACAGGTAGCCGGTTGAAATCAATGTATATATTTCTTTTATATAGTCTAAGAAACATATATGCAAAGCATCCAAACAGTACCATTCGCAATTTTTTTGTTCTTCAAGTTTAAGTGAACAACGAGCCCCATTGTTAATCCTTTAAAGGAAATTATTTGTAAATTTCGACAAGTAGAACAATGACTGGAACACGTAGACTGTTGAAATCTTTGTATATATTGCTTCCATATAGTCTAAGAAACATGTACGCAAAGCATCCAAACAGTACCATTCGCCAATTTTTTGTTCTTCAAGTTTAAGTGAACAATGAGCCCCAATGGTTAATCCTTTATCGGAAATTATTTGTAATTTTCGACAAGTAGAACAATGAATGGAACAGGTAGACGGTTGAAATCTTTGTATATATTGCTTCTATATAATCTAAGAAACATATATGCAAAGCATCCAAACAGTACAATTCGCCAATTTATTGTTCTTCAAGTTTAAGTGAACAACGAGACCCATTGTTAATCCTTTAAAGGAAATTATTTGTAACTTTCGACAAGTAGAACAATGAATGGAACTGGTAGACGGTTGAAATCTTTTTATATGTTGCTTCTATATAGTCTAAGAAACATATATGCAAAGCATCCAAACAGTACCAGTCGCCAATTTTTTGTTCTTCAAGTTTAAGTGAACAACGAGGCCCATTGATAATCATGAAACGGAAATTATTTGTAACTTTCGACAAGAAGAACAATGAATAGAACAGGTAGACGGGTGAAATCTTTGTATATATTGCTTCTATATAGTCTACGAAACCTATATACAAAGCATCTAAACAGTAACAATCGCGAATTTTTTGATCTTCATGTTTAAGTGAACAGCGAGCCCCATTGATAATCATGAAATGGAAATTATTTGTAGCTTTCTACAAGTAGAACAATGAATAGTACAGGTAGACGGGTGAAATCTTTCTAGATATTGCTTCTAAATAGTCTAAGAAACATATATGCAAAGCATCTAAACAGTAACATTCGCCAATTTTTTAACCTTCAAGTTTAAGTGAACAGCGAGCCCCATTGATAATCATGAAATGGAAATTATTTGTAGCTTTCTACAAGTAGAACAATGAATAGTACAGGTAGACGGGTGAAATCTTTCTAGATATTGCTTCTAAATAGTCTAAGAAACATATATGCAAAGCATCTAAACAGTAACATTCGCCAATTTTTTAACCTTCAAGTTTAAGTGAACAGCGAGCCCCATTGATAACCCTTTAAAGGAAATTATTTGTAAATTTCGACAAGTAGAACAATGAATGGAACAGGTAGACGGTTGAAATCTTTGTATATATTGCTACTATATAATCTAAGAAACATATATGCAAAGCATCCAAACAGTACCTTTCGCCAATTTTTTGATCTTCAAGTTTAAGTGAACTACGAGCCCCATTGTTAATCCTTTAAAGGAAATTATTTGTAAATTTCAACAAGTAGAACAATGAATGGAACAGGTAGACTGTTGAAATCATTGTATATATTGCTTCTGTATAGTCTAAGAAACATATATGTAAAGAATCCAAACAGTACAATTCGCCAATTATTTGTTCTTCAAGTTTAAGTGAACTACGAGCCCCATTGTTAATACTTTAACGGAAATTATTTGTAACTTGCGACAAGTAGAACAATGAATGGAACAGGTAGACGGTTGAAATCTTTGTATATATTGCTACTATATAATCTAAGAAACATATATGCAAAGCATCCAAACAGTACCATTCGCCAATTTTTTGATCTTCAAGTTTAAGTGAACTACGAGCCCCATTGTTAATCCTTTAAAGGAAATTATTTGTAAATTTCAACAAGTAGAACAATGAATGGGACAGGTAGACTGTTGAAATCATTGTATATATTGCTTCTGTATAGTCTAAGAAACATATATGCAAAGCATCCAAACAGTACAATTCCCCAGTTTTTTGTTCTTCAAGTTTAAGTGAACTACGAGCCCCATTGTTAATACTTTAACGGAAATTATTCGTAAATTTCGACAAGTAGAACAATGATTGGAACACGTAGACGGTTGAAATCTTTGTATATATTGCTTCCATATAGTCTAAGAAACATGTACGCAAAGCATCCAAACAGTACCATTAGCCAATTTTTTGTTCTTCAAGTTTAAGTGAACGACGATCCCCATTGATAATAATGAAACGGAAATTATTTGTAACTTTCTACAAGTAGAACAATGAATAGTACAGGTAGACGGGTGAAATCTTTCTATATATTGCTTATCAATAGTCTAAGAAACATATATGCAAAGCATCCAAACAGTACAATTCGCCAATTTTTTGTTCTTCAAGTTTATGTGAACTACGAGCCCCATTGTTAATCTTTTAAAGGAAATTATTTGTAAATTTCGACAAGTAGAACATTGAATGGAACAGGTAGACGGTTGAAATCTTTGTATATATTTCTTCTATATAGTATAAGAAACATATATGCAAAGCATCCAAACAGTACAATTCGCCAATTTTTTGTTCTTCAAGTTTAAGTGAACAATGAACCCCAATGGTTAATCCGTTATCGGAAATTATTTGTAACTTTCGACAAGTAGAACAATGAATGGAACAGGTAGACGGTTGAAATCATTGTATGTATTGCTTCTATATAGTCTAAGAAACCTATATGCAAAGCATCCAAACAGTACAATTCGCCAATTTCTGGTCCTTCAAGTTTAAGTAAACTACGATCCCCATTGTTAATCCCTTAACGGAAATTATTTGTAACTTTCGACAAGTAGAACAATGAATCGAACAGGTAGACGGTTGAAATCATTGTATATATTGCTTCTATATAGACTAAGAAACATATACGCAAATCATCCAAACAGTACAATGCGCCAATTATTTGATCTTCAAGTTTAAGTGAACTACGAGCCCCATTGTTAATACTTTAACGGAAATTATTTGTAAATTGCGACATGTAGAACAATGAATGAAACACGTAGACGATTCAAATCAATGTATATATTGCTTCTATATAGTCTAAGAACATATATGCAAAGCATCCAAACAGTACAATTCGCCAATTATTTGTTCTTCAAGTTTAAGTGAACTACGAGCCCCATTGTTAATACTTTAACGGAAATTATTTGTAACTTGCGACAAGTAGAACAATGAATGGAACAGGTAGACGGTTGAAATCTTTGTATATATTGCTACTATATAATCTAAGAAACATATATGCAAAGCATCCAAACAGTACAATTCGCCAATTTTTTGTTCTTCAAGTTTAAGTGAACAATAAGCCCCAATGGTTAATCCTTTATCGGAAATTATTTGTAACTTTTGACAAGTAGAACAATGAACGGAGCAGGTAGACTGTTGAAATCATTGTATATATTGCTTCTGTATAGTCTAAGAAACATATATGCAAAGAATCCAAACAGTACAATTCACCAATTACTTGATCTTCAAGTTTAAGTGAACTACGAGCCCCATTGTTAATACTTTAACGGAAATTATTTGTAACTTGCGACAAGTAGAACAATGAATGGAACAGGTAGCCGGTTGAAATCAATGTATATATTGCTTCTATATAGTCTAAGAAACATATAAGCAAAGCATCCAAACAGTACCATTCGCCAATTTTTTGTTCTTCAAGTTTAAGTGAACAATGAGCCCCAATGGTTAATCCTTTATCGGAAATTATTTGTAACTTTCGACAAGTAGAACAATGGAATGGAACAGGTAGACGGTTGAAATCTTTGTATATATTGCTTCTATATAGTCTAAGAAACATATATGCAAAGCATCCAAACAGTACAATTCGCCAATTTTTTGTTCTTCAAGTTTAAGTGAACAATAAGCCCCAATGGTTAATCCTTTATCGGAAATTATTTGTAACTTTCGAAAAGTAGAACAATGAACGGAACAGGTAGACGGTTGAAATCTTTGTATATATTGCTTATATATTGTCTAAGAAACATATATGCAAAGCATCCAAACAGTACAATTCGCCAATTTATTGTTCTTCAAGTTTAAGTGAACAACGAGCCCCATTGTTAATCCTTTAAAGGAAATTATTTGTAAATTTCGACAAGTAGAACAATGAATGGAACAGGTAGACGGTTGAAATCTTTGTATATATTGCTACTATATAATCTAAGAAACATATATGCAAAGCATCCAAACAGTACCTTTCGCCAATTTTTTGATCTTCAAGTTTAAGTGAACTACGAGCCCCATTGTTAATCCTTTAAAGGAAATTATTTGTAAATTTCAACAAGTAGATCAATGAATGGAACAGGTAGACTGTTGAAATCATTGTATATATTGCTTCTGTATAGTCTAAGAAACATATATGCAAAGAATCCAAACAGTACAATTCGCCAATTATTTGTTCTTCAAGTTTAAGTGAACTACGAGCCCCATTGTTAATACTTTAACGGAAATTATTTGTAACTTGCGACAAGTAGAACAATGAATGGAACAGGTAGACGGTTGAAATCTTTGTATATATTGCTACTATATAATCTAAGAAACATATATGCAAAGCATCCAAACAGTACCATTCGCCAATTTTTTGATCTTCAAGTTTAAGTGAACTACGAGCCCCATTGTTAATCCTTTAAAGGAAATTATTTGTAAATTTCAACAAGTAGAACAATGAATGGGACAGGTAGACTGTTGAAATCATTGTATATATTGCTTCTGTATAGTCTAAGAAACATATATGCAAAGAATCCAAACAGTACAATTCGCCAATTATTTGATATTCAAGTTTAAGTGAACAGCGAGCCCCATTGATAATCACGAAATGGAAATTATTTGTAACTTTCTACAAGTAGAACAATGAATAGTACAGGTAGACGGGTGAAATCTTTCTATATATTGCTTCTAAATAATCTAAGAAACATATATTCAAAGAATCCAAACAGTACAATTCGCCAATTTTTTGTTCTTCAAGTTTAAGTGAACTACGAGCCCAATTGTTAATCCTTTAAAGGAAATTATTTGTAAATTTCGACAAGTAGAACAATGAATGGAACAGGTAGACTGTTGAAATCATTGTATATATTGCTTCTGTATAGTCTAAGAAACATATATGCAAAGAATCCAAACAGTACAATTCGCCAATTATTTGATCTTCAAGTTTAAGTGAACTACGAGCCCCATTGTTAATACTTTAACGGAAATTATTTGTAACTTGCGACAAGTAGAACAATGAATGGAACAGGTAGCCGGTTGAAATCAATGTATATATTGCTTCTATATAGTCTAAGAAACATATATGCAAAGCATCCAAACAGTACCATTCGCCAATTTTTTGTTCTTCAAGTTTAAGTGAACAATGAGCCCCAATGGTTAATCCTTTATCGGAAATTATTTGTAACTTTCGACAAGTAGAACAATGGAATGGAACAGGTAGACGGTTGAAATCTTTGTATATATTGCTTCTATATAGTCTAAGAAACATATATGCAAAGCATCCAAACAGTACAATTCGCCAATTTTTTGTTCTTCAAGTTTAAGTGAACAATAAGCCCCAATGGTTAATCCTTTATCGGAAATTATTTGTAACTTTCGACAAGTAGAACAATGAACGGAACAGGTAGACGGTTGAAATCTTTGTATATATTGCTTCTATATTGTCTAAGAAACATATATGCAAAGCATCCAAACAGTACAATTCGCCAATTTATTGTTCTTCAAGTTTAAGTGAACAACGAGCCCCAATGGTTAATCCTTTATCGGAAATTATTTGTAACTTTCGACAAGTAGAACAATGGAATGGAACAGGTAGACGGTTGAAATCTTTGTATATATTGCTTCTATATAGTCTAAGAAACATATATGCAAAGCATCCAAACAGTACAATTCGCCAATTTTTTGTTCTTCAAGTTTAAGTGAACAATAAGCCCCAATGGTTAATCCTTTATCGGAAATTATTTGTAAATTTCGACAAGTAGAACAATGAATGGAACAGGTAGACGGTTGAAATCTTTGTATATATTGCTACTATATAATCTAAGAAACATATATGCAAAGCATCCAAACAGTACCTTTCGCCAATTTTTTGATCTTCAAGTTTAAGTGAACTACGAGCCCCATTGTTAATCCTTTAAAGGAAATTATTTGTAAATTTCAACAAGTAGAACAATGAATGGAACAGGTAGACTGTTGAAATCATTGTATATATTGCTTCTGTATAGTCTAAGAAACATATATGCAAAGAATCCAAACAGTACAATTCGCCAATTATTTGTTCTTCAAGTTTAAGTGAACTACGAGCCCCATTGTTAATACTTTAACGGAAATTATTTGTAACTTGCGACAAGTAGAACAATGAATGGAACAGGTAGACGGTTGAAATCTTTGTATATATTGCTACTATATAATCTAAGAAACATATATGCAAAGCATCCAAACAGTACCATTCGCCAATTTTTTGATCTTCAAGTTTAAGTGAACTACGAGCCCCATTGTTAATCCTTTAAAGGAAATTATTTGTAAATTTCAACAAGTAGAACAATGAATGGGACAGGTAGACTGTTGAAATCATTGTATATATTGCTTCTGTATAGTCTAAGAAACATATATGCAAAGAATCCAAACAGTACAATTCGCCAATTATTTGATCTTCAAGTTTAAGTGAACAGCGAGCCCCATTGATAATCACGAAATGGAAATTATTTGTAACTTTCTACAAGTAGAACAATGAATAGTACAGGTAGACGGGTGAAATCTTTCTATATATTGCTTCTAAACAATCTAAGAAACATATATTCGAAGCATCCAAACAGTACAATTCGCGAATTTATTGTTCTTCAAGTTTAAGTGAACAACGAGCCCCATTGTTAATCCTTTAAAGGAAATTATTTGTAAATTTCGACAAGTAGAACAATGATTGGAACACGTAGACGGTTGAAATCTTTGTATATATTGCTTCTATATAGTCTAAGAAACATATATGCAAAGCATCCAAACAGTACCATTCGCCAATTTTTTGTTCTTCAAGTTCAAGTGAACTACGAGCCCCATTGTTAATCCTTTAAAGGAAATTATTTGTAACTTTCGACAAGTAGAACAATGAATGGAACAGGTAGACGGTTGAAATCTTTGTATATATTGCTTCTATATAGTCTAAGAAACATATATGCAAAGCATCCAAACAGTACAATTCGCCAATTTTTTGTTCTTCAAGTTTAAGTGAACAATGAGCCCCAATGGTTAATCGTTTATCGGAAATTATTTGTAACTTTCGACAAGTAGAACAATGAATGGAACAGGTAGACGGTTGAAATCTTTGTATATATTGCTTCCATATAGTCTAAGAAACATTTATGCAAAGCATCCAAACATTACCACTCGCCAATTTGTTGTCCTTCAAGTTTAAGTGAACTACGAGCCCCATTGTTAATACTTTAACGGAAATTATTTGTAACTTGCGACAAGTAGAACAATGAATGGAACAGGTAGCCGGTTGAAATCAATGTATATATTGCTTCTATATAGTCTAAGAAACATATATGCAAAGCATCCAAACAGTACAATTCGCCAATTTTTTGTTCCTCCAGTTTAAGTGAACAATGAGCCCCAATGGTTAATCCTTTATCGGAAATTATTTGTAACTTTCGACAAGTAGAACAATGAATGGAACAGGTAGACAGTTGAAATCTTTGTATATATTGCTTCTATATAGTCTAAGAAACATATGTGCAAAGCATCCGAACAGTACAATTCGCCAATTATTTCATCTTCATGTTTAAGTGAACTACGAGCCCCATTGTTAATCCTTTATCGGAAATTATTTGTAACTTTCGACAAGTAGAACAATGAATGGAACAGGTAGACGGTTGAAATCTTTGTATATATTGCTTCTAAATAGTCTAAGAAACATATATGCAAAGCATCCAAACAGTACAATTCGCCAATTTTTTGATCTTCAAGTTTAAGTGAACAGCGAGCCCCAATGATAATCATGAAATGGAAATTATTTGTAACTTTCTACAAGTAGAACAATGAATAGAACAGGTAGACGGTTGAAATCTTTGTATATGTTGCTGCTATATAGTCTAAGAAACTTATATGCAAAGCATCTAATCAGTAACAATCGCCAATTTTTTGATCTTCAGGTTTAAGTGAACAGCGAGCCCCATTGATAATCATGAAATGGAAATTATTTGTAACTTTCTACAAGTAGAACAATGAATGGAACAGGTAGACGGTTGAAATCAATGTATATATTGCTTCCATATAGTCTAAGAAACATATCTGCAAATCATCCAAACAGTACAATTCGCCAATTATTTGATCTTCAAGTTTAAGTGAACAATGAGCCCCATTGTTAATCCTTTAAAGGAAATTATTTGTAAATTTCGGCAAGTAGAACAATTAATGGAATAGGTAGACGGTTGAAATCTTTGTATATATTGCTACTATATAATCTAAGAAACATATATGCAAAGCATCCAAACAGTACCTTTCGCCAATTTTTTGATCTTCAAGTTTAAGTGAACTACGAGCCCCATTGTTAATCCTTTAAAGGAAATTATTTGTAAATTTCAACAAGTAGAACAATGAATGGAACAGGTAGACTGTTGAAATCATTGTATATATTGCTTCTGTATAGTCTAAGAAACATATATGCAAAGAATCCAAACAGTACAATTCGCCAATTATTTGTTCTTCAAGTTTAAGTGAACTACGAGCCCCATTGTTAATACTTTAACGGAAATTATTTGTAACTTGCGACAAGTAGAACAATGAATGGAACAGGTAGACGGTTGAAATCTTTGTATATATTGCTACTATATAATCTAAGAAACATATATGCAAAGCATCCAAACAGTACCATTCGCCAATTTTTTGATCTTCAAGTTTAAGTGAACTACGAGCCCCATTGTTAATCCTTTAAAGGAAATTATTTGTAAATTTCAACAAGTAGAACAATGAATGGGACAGGTAGACTGTTGAAATCATTGTATATATTGCTTCTGTATAGTCTAAGAAACATATATGCAAAGAATCCAAACAGTACAATTCGCCAATTATTTGATCTTCAAGTTTAAGTGAACAGCGAGCCCCATTGATAATCACGAAATGGAAATTATTTGTAACTTTCTACAAGTAGAACAATGAATAGTACAGGTAGACGGGTGAAATCTTTCTATATATTGCTTCTAAACAATCTAAGAAACATATATTCGAAGCATCCAAACAGTACAATTCGCGAATTTATTGTTCTTCAAGTTTAAGTGAACAACGAGCCCCATTGTTAATCCTTTAAAGGAAATTATTTGTAAATTTCGACAAGTAGAACAATGATTGGAACACGTAGACGGTTGAAATCTTTGTATATATTGCTTCTATATAGTCTAAGAAACATATATGCAAAGCATCCAAACAGTACAATTCGCCAATTTATTGTTCTTCAAGTTTAAGTGAACAACGAGCCCCATTGTTAATCCTTTAAAGGAAATTATTTGTAAATTTCGACAAGTAGAACAATGAATGGAACAGGTAGACGGTTGAAATCTTTGTATATATTGCTACTATATAATCTAAGAAACATATATGCAAAGCATCCAAACAGTACCATTCGCCAATTTTTTGTTCTTCAAGTTCAAGTGAACTACGAGCCCCATTGTTAATCCTTTAAAGGAAATTATTTGTAACTTTCGACAAGTAGAACAATGAATGGAACAGGTAGACGGTTGAAATCTTTGTATATATTGCTTCTATATAGTCTAAGAAACATATATGCAAAGCATCCAAACAGTACAATTCGCCAATTTTTTGTTCTTCAAGTTTAAGTGAACAATGAGCCCCAATGGTTAATCGTTTATCGGAAATTATTTGTAACTTTCGACAAGTAGAACAATGAATGGAACAGGTAGACGGTTGAAATCTTTGTATATATTGCTTCCATATAGTCTAAGAAACATTTATGCAAAGCATCCAAACATTACCACTCGCCAATTTGTTGTCCTTCAAGTTTAAGTGAACTACGAGCCCCATTGTTAATACTTTAACGGAAATTATTTGTAACTTGCGACAAGTAGAACAATGAATGGAACAGGTAGCCGGTTGAAATCAATGTATATATTGCTTCTATATAGTCTAAGAAACATATATGCAAAGCATCCAAACAGTACCATTCGCCAATTTTTTGTTCTTCAAGTTTAAGTGAACAATGAGCCCCAATGGTTAATCCTTTATCGGAAATTATTTGTAACTTTCGACAAGTAGAACAATGGAATGGAACAGGTAGACGGTTGAAATCTTTGTATATATTGCTTCTATATAGTCTAAGAAACATATATGCAAAGCATCCAAACAGTACAATTCGCCAATTTTTTGTTCTTCAAGTTTAAGTGAACAATAAGCCCCAATGGTTAATCCTTTATCGGAAATTATTTGTAACTTTCGACAAGTAGAACAATGAACGGAACAGGTAGACGGTTGAAATCTTTGTATATATTGCTTCTACATTGTCTAAGAAACATATATGCAAAGCATCCAAACAGTACAATTCGCCAATTTATTGTTCTTCAAGTTTAAGTGAACAACGAGCCCCATTGTTAATCCTTTAAAGGAAATTATTTGTAAATTTCGACAAGTAGAACAATGAATGGAACAGGTAGACGGTTGAAATCTTTGTGTATATTGCTACTATATAATCTAAGAAACATATATGCAAAGCATCCAAACAGTACCTTTCGCCAATTTTTTGATCTTCAAGTTTAAGTGAACTACGAGCCCCATTGTTAATCCTTTAAAGGAAATTATTTGTAAATTTCAACAAGTAGAACAATGAATGGAACAGGTAGACTGTTGAAATCATTGTATATATTGCTTCTGTATAGTCTAAGAAACATATATGCAAAGAATCCAAACAGTACAATTCGCCAATTATTTGTTCTTCAAGTTTAAGTGAACTACGAGCCCCATTGTTAATACTTTAACGGAAATTATTTGTAACTTGCGACAAGTAGAACAATGAATGGAACAGGTAGACGGTTGAAATCTTTGTATATATTGCTACTATATAATCTAAGAAACATATATGCAAAGCATCCAAACAGTACCATTCGCCAATTTTTTGATCTTCAAGTTTAAGTGAACTACGAGCCCCATTGTTAATCCTTTAAAGGAAATTATTTGTAAATTTCAACAAGTAGAACAATGAATGGGACAGGTAGACTGTTGAAATCATTGTATATGTTGCTTCTGTATAGTCTAAGAAACATATATGCAAAGAATCCAAACAGTACAATTCGCCAATTATTTGATCTTCAAGTTTAAGTGAACAGCGAGCCCCATTGATAATCACGAAATGGAAATTATTTGTAACTTTCTACAAGTAGAACAATGAATAGTACAGGTAGACGGGTGAAATCTTTCTATATATTGCTTCTAAATAATCTAAGAAACATATATTCAAAGCATCCAAACAGTACAATTCGCCAATTTTTTGTTCTTCAAGTTTAAGTGAACTACGAGCCCAATTGTTAATCCTTTAAAGGAAATTATTTGTAAATTTCGACAAGTAGAACAATGAATGGAACAGGTAGACTGTTGAAATCATTGTATATATTGCTTCTATATAGTCTAAGAAACATATATGCAAAGAATCCAAACAGTACAATTCGCCAATTATTTGATCTTCAAGTTTAAGTGAACTACGAGCCCCATTGTTAATACTTTAACGGAAATTATTTGTTCCTTGCGACAAGTAGAACAATGAATGTAACAGGTAGCCGGTTGAAATCAATGTATATATTGCTTCTATATAGTCTAAGAAACATATATGCAAAGCATCCAAACAGTACAATTCGCGAATTTATTGTTCTTCAAGTTTAAGTGAACAACGAGCCCCATTATTAATCCTTTAAAGGAAATTATTTGTAAATTTCGACAAGTAGAACAATGATTGGAACACGTAGACGGTTGAAATCTTTGTATATATTGCTTCTATATAGTCTAAGAAACATATATGCAAAGCATCCAAACAGTACAATTCGCCAATTTATTGTTCTTCAAGTTTAAGTGAACAACGAGCCCCATTGTTAATCCTTTAAAGGAAATTATTTGTAAATTTCGACAAGTAGAACAATGAATGTAACAGGTAGACGGTTGAAATCTTTGTATATATTGCTACTATATAATCTAAGAAACATATATGCAAAGCATCCAAACAGTACCATTCGCCAATTTTTTGTTCTTCAAGTTCAAGTGAACTACGAGCCCCATTGTTAATCCTTTAAAGGAAATTATTTGTAACTTTCGACAAGTAGAACAATGAATGGAACAGGTAGACGGTTGAAATCTTTGTATATATTGCTTCTATATAGTCTAAGAAACATATATGCAAAGCATCCAAACAGTACAATTCGCCAATTTTTTGTTCTTCAAGTTTAAGTGAACAATAAGCCCCAATGGTTAATCCTTTATCGGAAATTATTTGTGACTTTCGACAAGTAGAACAATGAATGGAACAGGTAGACGGTTGAAATCTTTGTATATATTGCTTCTACATAGTCTAAGAAACATATATGCAAAGCATCCAAACAGTACAATTCGCCAATTTATTGTTCTTCAAGTTTAAGTGAACAACGAGCCCCATTGTTAATCCTTTAAAGGAAATTATTTGTAAATTTCGACAAGTAGAACAATGAATGGATCAGGTAGATGGTTGAAATCTTTGTATATATTGCTACTATATAATCTAAGAAACATATATGCAAAGCATCCAAACAGTACCTTTCGCCAATTTTTTGATCTTCAAGTTTAAGTGAACTACGAGCCCCATTGTTAATCCTTTAAAGGAAATTATTTGTAAATTTCAACAAGTAGAACAATGAATGGAACAGGTAGACTGTTGAAATCATTGTATATATTGCTTCTGTATAGTCTAAGAAACATATATGCAAAGAATCCAAACAGTACAATTCGCCAATTTTTTGTTCTTCAAGTTTAAGTGAACAATGAGCCCCAATGGTTAATCCTTTATCGGAAATTATTTGTAACTTTCTACAAGTAGAACAATGATTGGAACACGTAGACGGTTGAAATCTTTGTATATATTGCTACCATATAGTCTAAGAAACATGTACGCAAAGCATCCAAACAGTACCATTCGCCAATTTCTTGTTCTTCAAGTTTAAGTGAACAATGAGCCCCAATGGTTAATCCTTTATCGGAAATTACTTGTAATTTTCGACAAGTAGAACAATGAATGGAACAGGTAGACGGTTGAAATCTTTGTATATATTGTTTCTATATAGTCCAAGAAAGATATATGCAAAGCGTCCAAACAGTACAATTCGCCAATTTTTTGCTCTTCAAGTTTAAGTGAACTACGAGCCGCATTGTTAATCCTTTAAAGGAAATTATTTGTAACTTGCGACAAGTAGAACAATGAATGGAACAGGTAGACGTTTGAAATCTTTGTATATATTGCTTCTATATAATCTAAGAAACATATATGCAAAGCATCCAAACAGTACCATTCGCCAATTTTTTGTTCTTCAAGTTTAAGTGAACAATGAGACCCATTGTTAATCCTTTATCGGAAATTATTTGTAACTTTCGACAAGTAGAACAATGAATGGAACAGGTAGACGGTTGAAATCTTTGTATATATTGCTTCTATATAGTCTAAGAAACATATATGCAAAGCATCCAAACAGTACAATTCGCCAATTTTTTGTTCCTCCAGTTTAAGTGAACAATGAGCCCCAATGGTTAATCCTTTATCGGAAATTATTTGTAACTTTCGACAAGTAGAACAATGAATGGAACAGGTAGACAGTTGAAATCTTTGTATATATTGCTTCTATATAGTCTAAGAAACATATGTGCAAAGCATCCGAACAGTACAATTCGCCAATTATTTCATCTTCATGTTTAAGTGAACTACGAGCCCCATTGTTAATCCTTTATCGGAAATTATTTGTAACTTTCGACAAGTAGAACAATGAATGGAACAGGTAGACGGTTGAAATCTTTGTATATGTTGCTGCTATATAGTCTAAGAAACTTATATGCAAAGCATCTAATCAGTAACAATCGCCAATTTTTTGATCTTCAGGTTTAAGTGAACAGCGAGCCCCATTGATAATCATGAAATGGAAATTATTTGTAACTTTCTACAAGTAGAACAATGAATGGAACAGGTAGACGGTTGAAATCAATGTATATATTGCTTCCATATAGTCTAAGAAACATATCTGCAAATCATCCAAACAGTACAATTCGCCAATTATTTGATCTTCAAGTTTAAGTGAACAATGAGCCCCATTGTTAATCCTTTAAAGGAAATTATTTGTAAATTTCGGCAAGTAGAACAATTAATGGAATTGGTAGACGGTTGAAATCCTTGTATATATTGCGTCTATATAGTCTAAGAAACATATATGCAAAGCATCCAAACAGTAGAATTCGCCAATTTATTGTTCTTCAAGTTTAAGTGAACAATGAGCCCCAATTGTTAATCCTTTATCGGAAATTATTTGTAATTTTCGACAAGTAGAACAATGAATGGAACATGTAGACGGTTGAAATCTTTGTATATATTGCTTCAGTATAGTCTAAGAAACATATATGCAAAGCATCCAAACAGTACAATTCGCCAATTTTTTGTTCTTCAAGTTTAAGTGAACTACGAGCCCCATTGTTAATCCTTTAACGGAAATTATTTGTAAATTTCGATAAGTAGAACAATGATTGGAACACGTAGACGGTTGAAATCATTGTATATATTGCTTCTATATAGTCCAAGAAACATAAATGCAAAGCGGCCAAACAGTACAATTCGCCAATTTTTTGCTCTTCAAGTTTAAGTGAACTACGAGCCCCATTGTTAATCCTTTATCGGAAATTATTTGTAATTTTCGACAAGTAGTACAATGAATGGAACAGGTAGACGGTTGAAATCTTTGTATATATTGCTTCTATATAGTCTAAGAAACATATATGCAAAGCATCCAAACAGTATAATTCGCCAATTTTTTGTTCTTCAAGTTTAAGTGAACAGTGAGCCCCAATGGTTAATCCTTTATCGGTAATTATTTGTAACTTTCGACAAGTAGAACAATGAATGTAACATGTAGACGTTTGAAATCTTTGTATATATTGCTTCTATATAGTCTAAGAAACATATATGCAAAGCATCCAAACAGTACAATTCGCCAATTTTTTGTTCTTCAAGTTTAAGTGAACTACGAGCCCCATTGTTAATCCTTTAACGGAAATTAATTGTAACTTTCTACAAGTAGAACAATGATTGGAACACGTAGACGGTTGAAATCTTTGTATATATTGCTTCCATATAGTCTAAGAAACATATATGCAAAGCATCCAAACAGTACAATTCGCCAATTTTTTGTTCTTCAAGTTTAAGTGAACTACGAGTCCCATTGTTAATACTTTAACGGAAATTATTTGTAACTTTCTACAAGTAGAACAATGAATAGAACAGGTAGACGGTTGAAATCTTTGTATATGTTGCTTCTATATAGTCTAAGAAACTTATATGCAAAGCATCCAAACAGTACAATTCGCCAATTTTTTGTTCCTCCAGTTTAAGTGAACAATGAGCCCCAATGGTTAATCCTTTATCGGAAATTATTTGTAACTTTCGACAAGTAGAACAATGAATGGAACAGGTAGACAGTTGAAATCTTTGTATATATTGCTTCTATATAGTCTAAGAAACATATGTGCAAAGCATCCAAACAGTACAATTCGCCAATTATTTCATCTTCATGTTTAAGTGAACTACGAGCCCCATTGTTAATCCTTTATCGGAAATTATTTGTAACTTTCGACAAGTAGAACAATGAATGGAACAGGTAGACGGTTGAAATCTTTGTATATATTGCTTCTAAATAGTCTAAGAAACATATATGCAAAGCATCCAAACAGTACAATTCGCCAATTTTTTGATCTTCAAGTTTAAGTGAACAGCGAGCCCCATTGATAATCATGAAATGGAAATTATTTGTAACTTTCTACAAGTAGAACAATGAATAGAACAGGTAGACGGTTGAAATCTTTGTATATGTTGCTGCTATATAGTCTAAGAAACTTATATGCAAAGCATCTAAACAGTAACAATCGCCAATTTTTTGATCTTCAGGTTTAAGTGAACAGCGAGCCCCATTGATAATCATGAAATGGAAATTATTTGTAACTTTCTACAAGTAGAACAATGAATGGAACAGGTAGACGGTTGAAATCAATGTATATATTGCTTCCATATAGTCTAAGAAACATATCTGCAAATCATCCAAACAGTACAATTCGCCAATTATTTGATCTTCAAGTTTAAGTGAACAATGAGCCCCATTGTTAATCCTTTAAAGGAAATTATTTGTAAATTTCGGCAAGTAGAACAATTAATGGAATAGGTAGACGGTTGAAATCCTTGTATATATTGCGTCTATATAGTCTAAGAAACATATATGCAAAGCATCCAAACAGTAGAATTCGCCAATTTATTGTTCTTCAAGTTTAAGTGAACAATGAGCCCCAATGGTTAATCCTTTATCGGAAATTATTTGTAATTTTCGACAAGTAGAACAATGAATGGAACATGTAGACGGTTGAAATCTTTGTATATATTGCTTCAGTATAGTCTAAGAAACATATATGCAAAGCATCCAAACAGTACAATTCGCCAATTTTTTGTTCTTCAAGTTTAAGTGAACTACGAGCCCCATTGTTAATCCTTTAACGGAAATTATTTGTAAATTTCGATAAGTAGAACAATGATTGGAACACGTAGACGGTTGAAATCATTGTATATATTGCTTCTATATAGTCCAAGAAACATAAATGCAAAGCGGCCAAACAGTACAATTCGCCAATTTTTTGCTCTTCAAGTTTAAGTGAACTACGAGCCCCATTGTTAATCCTTTATCGGAAATTATTTGTAATTTTCGACAAGTAGTACAATGAATGGAACAGGTAGACGGTTGAAATCTTTGTATATATTGCTTCTATATAGTCTAAGAAACATATATGCAAAGCATCCAAACAGTACAATTCGCCAATTTTTTGTTCTTCAAGTTTAAGTGAACAGTGAGCCCCAATGGTTAATCCTTTATCGGTAATTATTTGTAACTTTCGACAAGTAGAACAATGAATGTAACATGTAGACGTTTGAAATCTTTGTATATATTGCTTCTATATAGTCTAAGAAACATATATGCAAAGCATCCAAACAGTACAATTCGCCAATTTTTTGTTCTTCAAGTTTAAGTGAACTACGAGCCCCATTGTTAATCCTTTAACGGAAATTAATTGTAACTTTCTACAAGTAGAACAATGATTGGAACACGTAGACGGTTGAAATCTTTGTATATATTGCTTCCATATAGTCTAAGAAACATATATGCAAAGCATCCAAACAGTACAATTCGCCAATTTTTTGTTCTTCAAGTTTAAGTGAACAATGAGCCTCAATGTTTAATCCTTTTCCGGTAATTATTTGTAACTTTCGACAAGTAGAACAATGATTGGAACAGGTAGACGGTTGAAATCTTTGTATATGCTGCTTCTATATAGTCTAAGAAACCTATATGCAAAGCATCTAAACAGTAACAATCGCCAATTATTTGATCTTCAAGTTTAAGTGAACTACGAGTCCCATTGTTAATACTTTAACGGAAATTATTTGTAACTTTCTACAAGTAGAACAATGAATAGAACAGGTAGACGGTTGAAATCTTTGTATATGTTGCTTCTATATAGTCTAAGAAACTTATATGCAAAGCATCCAAACAGTACAATTCGCCAATTTTTTGTTCCTCCAGTTTAAGTGAACAATGAGCCCCAATGGTTAATCCTTTATCGGAAATTATTTGTAACTTTCGACAAGTAGAACAATGAATGGAACAGGTAGACAGTTGAAATCTTTGTATATATTGCTTCTATATAGTCTAAGAAACATATGTGCAAAGCATCCAAACAGTACAATTCGCCAATTATTTCATCTTCATGTTTAAGTGAACTACGAGCCCCATTGTTAATCCTTTATCGGAAATTATTTGTAACTTTCGACAAGTAGAACAATGAATGGAACAGGTAGACGGTTGAAATCTTTGTATATATTGCTTCTAAATAGTCTAAGAAACATATATGCAAAGCATCCAAACAGTACAATTCGCCAATTTTTTGATCTTCAAGTTTAAGTGAACAGCGAGCCCCATTGATAATCATGAAATGGAAATTATTTGTAACTTTCTACAAGTAGAACAATGAATAGAACAGGTAGACGGTTGAAATCTTTGTATATGTTGCTGCTATATAGTCTAAGAAACTTATATGCAAAGCATCTAAACAGTAACAATCGCCAATTTTTTGATCTTCAGGTTTAAGTGAACAGCGAGCCCCATTGATAATCATGAAATGGAAATTATTTGTAACTTGCGACAAGTAGAACAATGAATGGAACAGGTAGCCGGTTGAAATCAATGTATATATTGCTTCTATATAGTCTAAGAAACATATATGCAAAGCATCCAAACAGTACCATTCGCCAATTTTTTGTTCTTCAAGTTTAAGTGAACAATGAGCCCCAATGGTTAATCCTTTATCGGAAATTATTTGTAACTTTCGACAAGTAGAACAATGGAATGGAACAGGTAGACGGTTGAAATCTTTGTATATATTGCTTCTATATAGTCTAAGAAACATATATGCAAAGCATCCAAACAGTACAATTCGCCAATTTTTTGTTCTTCAAGTTTAAGTGAACAATAAGCCCCAATGGTTAATCCTTTATCGGAAATTATTTGTAACTTTCGACAAGTAGAACAATGAACGGAACAGGTAGACGGTTGAAATCTTTGTATATATTGCTTCTACATTGTCTAAGAAACATATATGCAAAGCATCCAAACAGTACAATTCGCCAATTTATTGTTCTTCAAGTTTAAGTGAACAACGAGCCCCATTGTTAATCCTTTAAAGGAAATTATTTGTAAATTTCGACAAGTAGAACAATGAATGGAACAGGTAGACGGTTGAAATCTTTGTGTATATTGCTACTATATAATCTAAGAAACATATATGCAAAGCATCCAAACAGTACCTTTCGCCAATTTTTTGATCTTCAAGTTTAAGTGAACTACGAGCCCCATTGTTAATCCTTTAAAGGAAATTATTTGTAAATTTCAACAAGTAGAACAATGAATGGAACAGGTAGACTGTTGAAATCATTGTATATATTGCTTCTGTATAGTCTAAGAAACATATATGCAAAGAATCCAAACAGTACAATTCGCCAATTATTTGTTCTTCAAGTTTAAGTGAACTACGAGCCCCATTGTTAATACTTTAACGGAAATTATTTGTAACTTGCGACAAGTAGAACAATGAATGGAACAGGTAGACGGTTGAAATCTTTGTATATATTGCTACTATATAATCTAAGAAACATATATGCAAAGCATCCAAACAGTACCATTCGCCAATTTTTTGATCTTCAAGTTTAAGTGAACTACGAGCCCCATTGTTAATCCTTTAAAGGAAATTATTTGTAAATTTCAACAAGTAGAACAATGAATGGGACAGGTAGACTGTTGAAATCATTGTATATGTTGCTTCTGTATAGTCTAAGAAACATATATGCAAAGAATCCAAACAGTACAATTCGCCAATTATTTGATCTTCAAGTTTAAGTGAACAGCGAGCCCCATTGATAATCACGAAATGGAAATTATTTGTAACTTTCTACAAGTAGAACAATGAATAGTACAGGTAGACGGGTGAAATCTTTCTATATATTGCTTCTAAATAATCTAAGAAACATATATTCAAAGCATCCAAACAGTACAATTCGCCAATTTTTTGTTCTTCAAGTTTAAGTGAACTACGAGCCCAATTGTTAATCCTTTAAAGGAAATTATTTGTAAATTTCGACAAGTAGAACAATGAATGGAACAGGTAGACTGTTGAAATCATTGTATATATTGCTTCTATATAGTCTAAGAAACATATATGCAAAGAATCCAAACAGTACAATTCGCCAATTATTTGATCTTCAAGTTTAAGTGAACTACGAGCCCCATTGTTAATACTTTAACGGAAATTATTTGTTCCTTGCGACAAGTAGAACAATGAATGTAACAGGTAGCCGGTTGAAATCAATGTATATATTGCTTCTATATAGTCTAAGAAACATATATGCAAAGCATCCAAACAGTACAATTCGCGAATTTATTGTTCTTCAAGTTTAAGTGAACAACGAGCCCCATTATTAATCCTTTAAAGGAAATTATTTGTAAATTTCGACAAGTAGAACAATGATTGGAACACGTAGACGGTTGAAATCTTTGTATATATTGCTTCTATATAGTCTAAGAAACATATATGCAAAGCATCCAAACAGTACAATTCGCCAATTTATTGTTCTTCAAGTTTAAGTGAACAACGAGCCCCATTGTTAATCCTTTAAAGGAAATTATTTGTAAATTTCGACAAGTAGAACAATGAATGTAACAGGTAGACGGTTGAAATCTTTGTATATATTGCTACTATATAATCTAAGAAACATATATGCAAAGCATCCAAACAGTACCATTCGCCAATTTTTTGTTCTTCAAGTTCAAGTGAACTACGAGCCCCATTGTTAATCCTTTAAAGGAAATTATTTGTAACTTTCGACAAGTAGAACAATGAATGGAACAGGTAGACGGTTGAAATCTTTGTATATATTGCTTCTATATAGTCTAAGAAACATATATGCAAAGCATCCAAACAGTACAATTCGCCAATTTTTTGTTCTTCAAGTTTAAGTGAACAATAAGCCCCAATGGTTAATCCTTTATCGGAAATTATTTGTGACTTTCGACAAGTAGAACAATGAATGGAACAGGTAGACGGTTGAAATCTTTGTATATATTGCTTCTACATAGTCTAAGAAACATATATGCAAAGCATCCAAACAGTACAATTCGCCAATTTATTGTTCTTCAAGTTTAAGTGAACAACGAGCCCCATTGTTAATCCTTTAAAGGAAATTATTTGTAAATTTCGACAAGTAGAACAATGAATGGATCAGGTAGATGGTTGAAATCTTTGTATATATTGCTACTATATAATCTAAGAAACATATATGCAAAGCATCCAAACAGTACCTTTCGCCAATTTTTTGATCTTCAAGTTTAAGTGAACTACGAGCCCCATTGTTAATCCTTTAAAGGAAATTATTTGTAAATTTCAACAAGTAGAACAATGAATGGAACAGGTAGACTGTTGAAATCATTGTATATATTGCTTCTGTATAGTCTAAGAAACATATATGCAAAGAATCCAAACAGTACAATTCGCCAATTTTTTGTTCTTCAAGTTTAAGTGAACAATGAGCCCCAATGGTTAATCCTTTATCGGAAATTATTTGTAACTTTCTACAAGTAGAACAATGATTGGAACACGTAGACGGTTGAAATCTTTGTATATATTGCTACCATATAGTCTAAGAAACATGTACGCAAAGCATCCAAACAGTACCATTCGCCAATTTCTTGTTCTTCAAGTTTAAGTGAACAATGAGCCCCAATGGTTAATCCTTTATCGGAAATTACTTGTAATTTTCGACAAGTAGAACAATGAATGGAACAGGTAGACGGTTGAAATCTTTGTATATATTGTTTCTATATAGTCCAAGAAAGATATATGCAAAGCGTCCAAACAGTACAATTCGCCAATTTTTTGCTCTTCAAGTTTAAGTGAACTACGAGCCGCATTGTTAATCCTTTAAAGGAAATTATTTGTAACTTGCGACAAGTAGAACAATGAATGGAACAGGTAGACGTTTGAAATCTTTGTATATATTGCTTCTATATAATCTAAGAAACATATATGCAAAGCATCCAAACAGTACCATTCGCCAATTTTTTGTTCTTCAAGTTTAAGTGAACAATGAGACCCATTGTTAATCCTTTATCGGAAATTATTTGTAACTTTCGACAAGTAGAACAATGAATGGAACAGGTAGACGGTTGAAATCTTTGTATATATTGCTTCTATATAGTCTAAGAAACATATATGCAAAGCATCCAAACAGTACAATTCGCCAATTTTTTGTTCCTCCAGTTTAAGTGAACAATGAGCCCCAATGGTTAATCCTTTATCGGAAATTATTTGTAACTTTCGACAAGTAGAACAATGAATGGAACAGGTAGACAGTTGAAATCTTTGTATATATTGCTTCTATATAGTCTAAGAAACATATGTGCAAAGCATCCGAACAGTACAATTCGCCAATTATTTCATCTTCATGTTTAAGTGAACTACGAGCCCCATTGTTAATCCTTTATCGGAAATTATTTGTAACTTTCGACAAGTAGAACAATGAATGGAACAGGTAGACGGTTGAAATCTTTGTATATGTTGCTGCTATATAGTCTAAGAAACTTATATGCAAAGCATCTAATCAGTAACAATCGCCAATTTTTTGATCTTCAGGTTTAAGTGAACAGCGAGCCCCATTGATAATCATGAAATGGAAATTATTTGTAACTTTCTACAAGTAGAACAATGAATGGAACAGGTAGACGGTTGAAATCAATGTATATATTGCTTCCATATAGTCTAAGAAACATATCTGCAAATCATCCAAACAGTACAATTCGCCAATTATTTGATCTTCAAGTTTAAGTGAACAATGAGCCCCATTGTTAATCCTTTAAAGGAAATTATTTGTAAATTTCGGCAAGTAGAACAATTAATGGAATAGGTAGACGGTTGAAATCCTTGTATATATTGCGTCTATATAGTCTAAGAAACATATATGCAAAGCATCCAAACAGTAGAATTCGCCAATTTATTGTTCTTCAAGTTTAAGTGAACAATGAGCCCCAATGGTTAATCCTTTATCGGAAATTATTTGTAATTTTCGACAAGTAGAACAATGAATGGAACATGTAGACGGTTGAAATCTTTGTATATATTGCTTCAGTATAGTCTAAGAAACATATATGCAAAGCATCCAAACAGTACAATTCGCCAATTTTTTGTTCTTCAAGTTTAAGTGAACTACGAGCCCCATTGTTAATCCTTTAACGGAAATTATTTGTAAATTTCGATAAGTAGAACAATGATTGGAACACGTAGACGGTTGAAATCATTGTATATATTGCTTCTATATAGTCCAAGAAACATAAATGCAAAGCGGCCAAACAGTACAATTCGCCAATTTTTTGCTCTTCAAGTTTAAGTGAACTACGAGCCCCATTGTTAATCCTTTATCGGAAATTATTTGTAATTTTCGACAAGTAGTACAATGAATGGAACAGGTAGACGGTTGAAATCTTTGTATATATTGCTTCTATATAGTCTAAGAAACATATATGCAAAGCATCCAAACAGTACAATTCGCCAATTTTTTGTTCTTCAAGTTTAAGTGAACAGTGAGCCCCAATGGTTAATCCTTTATCGGTAATTATTTGTAACTTTCGACAAGTAGAACAATGAATGTAACATGTAGACGTTTGAAATCTTTGTATATATTGCTTCTATATAGTCTAAGAAACATATATGCAAAGCATCCAAACAGTACAATTCGCCAATTTTTTGTTCTTCAAGTTTAAGTGAACTACGAGCCCCATTGTTAATCCTTTAACGGAAATTAATTGTAACTTTCTACAAGTAGAACAATGATTGGAACACGTAGACGGTTGAAATCTTTGTATATATTGCTTCCATATAGTCTAAGAAACATATATGCAAAGCATCCAAACAGTACAATTCGCCAATTTTTTGTTCTTCAAGTTTAAGTGAACAATGAGCCTCAATGTTTAATCCTTTTCCGGTAATTATTTGTAACTTTCGACAAGTAGAACAATGATTGGAACAGGTAGACGGTTGAAATCTTTGTATATGCTGCTTCTATATAGTCTAAGAAACCTATATGCAAAGCATCTAAACAGTAACAATCGCCAATTATTTGATCTTCAAGTTTAAGTGAACTACGAGTCCCATTGTTAATACTTTAACGGAAATTATTTGTAACTTTCTACAAGTAGAACAATGAATAGAACAGGTAGACGGTTGAAATCTTTGTATATGTTGCTTCTATATAGTCTAAGAAACTTATATGCAAAGCATCCAAACAGTACAATTCGCCAATTTTTTGTTCCTCCAGTTTAAGTGAACAATGAGCCCCAATGGTTAATCCTTTATCGGAAATTATTTGTAACTTTCGACAAGTAGAACAATGAATGGAACAGGTAGACAGTTGAAATCTTTGTATATATTGCTTCTATATAGTCTAAGAAACATATGTGCAAAGCATCCAAACAGTACAATTCGCCAATTATTTCATCTTCATGTTTAAGTGAACTACGAGCCCCATTGTTAATCCTTTATCGGAAATTATTTGTAACTTTCGACAAGTAGAACAATGAATGGAACAGGTAGACGGTTGAAATCTTTGTATATATTGCTTCTAAATAGTCTAAGAAACATATATGCAAAGCATCCAAACAGTACAATTCGCCAATTTTTTGATCTTCAAGTTTAAGTGAACAGCGAGCCCCATTGATAATCATGAAATGGAAATTATTTGTAACTTTCTACAAGTAGAACAATGAATAGAACAGGTAGACGGTTGAAATCTTTGTATATGTTGCTGCTATATAGTCTAAGAAACTTATATGCAAAGCATCTAAACAGTAACAATCGCCAATTTTTTGATCTTCAGGTTTAAGTGAACAGCGAGCCCCATTGATAATCATGAAATGGAAATTATTTGTAACTTTCTACAAGTAGAACAATGAATGGAACAGGTAGACGGTTGAAATCAATGTATATATTGCTTCCATATAGTCTAAGAAACATATCTGCAAATCATCCAAACAGTACAATTCGCCAATTATTTGATCTTCAAGTTTAAGTGAACAATGAGCCCCATTGTTAATCCTTTAAAGGAAATTATTTGTAAATTTCGGCAAGTAGAACAATTAATGGAATAGGTAGACGGTTGAAATCCTTGTATATATTGCGTCTATATAGTCTAAGAAACATATATGCAAAGCATCCAAACAGTAGAATTCGCCAATTTATTGTTCTTCAAGTTTAAGTGAACAATGAGCCCCAATGGTTAATCCTTTATCGGAAATTATTTGTAATTTTCGACAAGTAGAACAATGAATGGAACATGTAGACGGTTGAAATCTTTGTATATATTGCTTCAGTATAGTCTAAGAAACATATATGCAAAGCATCCAAACAGTACAATTCGCCAATTTTTTGTTCTTCAAGTTTAAGTGAACTACGAGCCCCATTGTTAATCCTTTATCGGAAATTATTTGTAATTTTCGACAAGTAGTACAATGAATGGAACAGGTAGACGGTTGAAATCTTTGTATATATTGCTTCTATATAGTCTAAGAAACATATATGCAAAGCATCCAAACAGTACAATTCGCCAATTTTTTGTTCTTCAAGTTTAAGTGAACAGTGAGCCCCAATGGTTAATCCTTTATCGGTAATTATTTGTAACTTTCGACAAGTAGAACAATGAATGTAACATGTAGACGTTTGAAATCTTTGTATATATTGCTTCTATATAGTCTAAGAAACATATATGCAAAGCATCCAAACAGTACAATTCGCCAATTTTTTGTTCTTCAAGTTTAAGTGAACTACGAGCCCCATTGTTAATCCTTTAACGGAAATTAATTGTAACTTTCTACAAGTAGAACAATGATTGGAACACGTAGACGGTTGAAATCTTTGTATATATTGCTTCCATATAGTCTAAGAAACATATATGCAAAGCATCCAAACAGTACAATTCGCCAATTTTTTGTTCTTCAAGTTTAAGTGAACAATGAGCCTCAATGTTTAATCCTTTTCCGGTAATTATTTGTAACTTTCGACAAGTAGAACAATGATTGGAACAGGTAGACGGTTGAAATCTTTGTATATGCTGCTTCTATATAGTCTAAGAAACCTATATGCAAAGCATCTAAACAGTAACAATCGCCAATTATTTGATCTTCAAGTTTAAGTGAACTACGAGTCCCATTGTTAATACTTTAACGGAAATTATTTGTAACTTTCTACAAGTAGAACAATGAATAGAACAGGTAGACGGTTGAAATCTTTGTATATGTTGCTTCTATATAGTCTAAGAAACTTATATGCAAAGCATCCAAACAGTACAATTCGCCAATTTTTTGTTCCTCCAGTTTAAGTGAACAATGAGCCCCAATGGTTAATCCTTTATCGGAAATTATTTGTAACTTTCGACAAGTAGAACAATGAATGGAACAGGTAGACAGTTGAAATCTTTGTATATATTGCTTCTATATAGTCTAAGAAACATATGTGCAAAGCATCCAAACAGTACAATTCGCCAATTATTTCATCTTCATGTTTAAGTGAACTACGAGCCCCATTGTTAATCCTTTATCGGAAATTATTTGTAACTTTCGACAAGTAGAACAATGAATGGAACAGGTAGACGGTTGAAATCTTTGTATATATTGCTTCTAAATAGTCTAAGAAACATATATGCAAAGCATCCAAACAGTACAATTCGCCAATTTTTTGATCTTCAAGTTTAAGTGAACAGCGAGCCCCATTGATAATCATGAAATGGAAATTATTTGTAACTTTCTACAAGTAGAACAATGAATAGAACAGGTAGACGGTTGAAATCTTTGTATATGTTGCTGCTATATAGTCTAAGAAACTTATATGCAAAGCATCTAAACAGTAACAATCGCCAATTTTTTGATCTTCAGGTTTAAGTGAACAGCGAGCCCCATTGATAATCATGAAATGGAAATTATTTGTAACTTTCTACAAGTAGAACAATGAATGGAACAGGTAGACGGTTGAAATCAATGTATATATTGCTTCCATATAGTCTAAGAAACATATCTGCAAATCATCCAAACAGTACAATTCGCCAATTATTTGATCTTCAAGTTTAAGTGAACAATGAGCCCCATTGTTAACCCATTAAAGGAAATTATTTGTAAATTTCGGCAAGTAGAACAATTAATGGAATAGGTAGACGGTTGAAATCCTTGTATATATTGCGTCTATATAGTCTAAGAAACATATATGCAAAGCATCCAAACAGTAGAATTCGCCAATTTATTGTTCTTCAAGTTTAAGTGAACAATGAGCCCCAATGGTTAATCCTTTATCGGAAATTATTTGTAATTTTCGACAAGTAGAACAATGAATGGAACATGTAGACGGTTGAAATCTTTGTATATATTGCTTCAGTATAGTCTAAGAAACATATATGCAAAGCATCCAAACAGTACAATTCGCCAATTTTTTGTTCTTCAAGTTTAAGTGAACTACGAGCCCCATTGTTAAACCTTTAACGGAAATTATTTGTAAATTTCGATAAGTAGAACAATGATTGGAACACGTAGACGGTTGAAATCATTGTATATATTGCTTCTATATAGTCCAAGAAACATAAATGCAAAGCGGCCAAACAGTACAATTCGCCAATTTTTTGCTCTTCAAGTTTAAGTGAACTACGAGCCCCATTGTTAATCCTTTATCGGAAATTATTTGTAATTTTCGACAAGTAGTACAATGAATGGAACAGGTAGACGGTTGAAATCTTTGTATATATTGCTTCTATATAGTCTAAGAAACATATATGCAAAGCATCCAAACAGTACAATTCGCCAATTTTTTGTTCTTCAAGTTTAAGTGAACAATGAGCCTCAATATTTAATCCTTTTCCGATAATTATTTGTAACTTTCGACAAGTAGAACAATGATTGGAACAGGTAGACGGTTGAAATCTTTGTATATATTGCTTCTATATAGTCTAAGAAACATATATGCAAAGCATCCAAACAGTACAATTCGCCAATTTTTTGTTCTTCAAGTTTAAGTGAACTACGAGCCCCAATGGTTAATCCTTTATCGGTAATTATTTGTAACTTTCGACAAGTAGAACAATGAATGGAACAGGTAGACGGTTGAAATCATTGTATATATTGCTTCTATATAGTCCAAGAAACATAAATGCAAAGCGGCCAAACAGTACAATTCGCCAATTTTTTGCTCTTCAAGTTTAAGTGAACTACGAGCCCCATTGTTATTCCTTTATCGGAAATTATTTGTAAATTTCGATAAGTAGAACAATGATTGGAACACGTAGACGGTTGAAATCATTGTATATATTGCTTCTATATAGTCCAAGAAACATAAATGCAAAGCGGCCAAACAGTACAATTCGCCAATTTTTTGCTCTTCAAGTTTAAGTGAACTACGAGCCCCATTGTTAATCCTTTATCGGAAATTATTTGTAATTTTCGACAAGTAGTACAATGAATGGAACAGGTAGACGGTTGAAATCTTTGTATATATTGCTTCTATATAGTCTAAGAAACATATATGCAAAGCATCCAAACAGTACAATTCGCCAATTTTTTGTTCTTCAAGTTTAAGTGAACAGTGAGCCCCAATGGTTAATCCTTTATCGGTAATTATTTGTAACTTTCGACAAGTAGAACAATGAATGTAACATGTAGACGTTTGAAATCTTTGTATATATTGCTTCTATATAGTCTAAGAAACATATATGCAAAGCATCCAAACAGTACAATTCGCCAATTTTTTGTTCTTCAAGTTTAAGTGAACTACGAGCCCCATTGTTAATCCTTTAACGGAAATTAATTGTAACTTTCTACAAGTAGAACAATGATTGGAACACGTAGACGGTTGAAATCTTTGTATATATTGCTTCCATATAGTCTAAGAAACATATATGCAAAGCATCCAAACAGTACAATTCGCCAATTTTTTGTTCTTCAAGTTTAAGTGAACAATGAGCCTCAATGTTTAATCCTTTTCCGGTAATTATTTGTAACTTTCGACAAGTAGAACAATGAATAGAACAGGTAGACGGTTGAAATCTTTGTATATGTTGCTTCTATATAGTCTAAGAAACTTATATGCAAAGCATCCAAACAGTACAATTCGCCAATTTTTTGTTCCTCCAGTTTAAGTGAACAATGAGCCCCAATGGTTAATCCTTTATCGGAAATTATTTGTAACTTTCGACAAGTAGAACAATGAATGGAACAGGTAGACAGTTGAAATCTTTGTATATATTGCTTCTATATAGTCTAAGAAACATATGTGCAAAGCATCCAAACAGTACAATTCGCCAATTATTTCATCTTCATGTTTAAGTGAACTACGAGCCCCATTGTTAATCCTTTATCGGAAATTATTTGTAACTTTCGACAAGTAGAACAATGAATGGAACAGGTAGACGGTTGAAATCTTTGTATATATTGCTTCTAAATAGTCTAAGAAACATATATGCAAAGCATCCAAACAGTACAATTCGCCAATTTTTTGATCTTCAAGTTTAAGTGAACAGCGAGCCCCATTGATAATCATGAAATGGAAATTATTTGTAACTTTCTACAAGTAGAACAATGAATAGAACAGGTAGACGGTTGAAATCTTTGTATATGTTGCTGCTATATAGTCTAAGAAACTTATATGCAAAGCATCTAAACAGTAACAATCGCCAATTTTTTGATCTTCAGGTTTAAGTGAACAGCGAGCCCCATTGATAATCATGAAATGGAAATTATTTGTAACTTTCTACAAGTAGAACAATGAATGGAACAGGTAGACGGTTGAAATCAATGTATATATTGCTTCCATATAGTCTAAGAAACATATCTGCAAATCATCCAAACAGTACAATTCGCCAATTATTTGATCTTCAAGTTTAAGTGAACAATGAGCCCCATTGTTAACCCATTAAAGGAAATTATTTGTAAATTTCGGCAAGTAGAACAATTAATGGAATAGGTAGACGGTTGAAATCCTTGTATATATTGCGTCTATATAGTCTAAGAAACATATATGCAAAGCATCCAAACAGTAGAATTCGCCAATTTATTGTTCTTCAAGTTTAAGTGAACAATGAGCCCCAATGGTTAATCCTTTATCGGAAATTATTTGTAATTTTCGACAAGTAGAACAATGAATGGAACATGTAGACGGTTGAAATCTTTGTATATATTGCTTCAGTATAGTCTAAGAAACATATATGCAAAGCATCCAAACAGTACAATTCGCCAATTTTTTGTTCTTCAAGTTTAAGTGAACTACGAGCCCCATTGTTAATCCTTTATCGGTAATTATTTGTAACTTTCGACAAGTAGAACAATGAATGGAACAGGTAGACGGTTGAAATCATTGTATATATTGCTTCTATATAGTCCAAGAAACATAAATGCAAAGCGGCCAAACAGTACAATTCGCCAATTTTTTGCTCTTCAAGTTTAAGTGAACTACGAGCCCCATTGTTATTCCTTTATCGGAAATTATTTGTAAATTTCGATAAGTAGAACAATGATTGGAACACGTAGACGGTTGAAATCATTGTATATATTGCTTCTATATAGTCCAAGAAACATAAATGCAAAGCGGCCAAACAGTACAATTCGCCAATTTTTTGCTCTTCAAGTTTAAGTGAACTACGAGCCCCATTGTTAATCCTTTATCGGAAATTATTTGTAATTTTCGACAAGTAGTACAATGAATGGAACAGGTAGACGGTTGAAATCTTTGTATATATTGCTTCTATATAGTCTAAGAAACATATATGCAAAGCATCCAAACAGTACAATTCGCCAATTTTTTGTTCTTCAAGTTTAAGTGAACAGTGAGCCCCAATGGTTAATCCTTTATCGGTAATTATTTGTAACTTTCGACAAGTAGAACAATGAATGTAACATGTAGACGTTTGAAATCTTTGTATATATTGCTTCTATATAGTCTAAGAAACATATATGCAAAGCATCCAAACAGTACAATTCGCCAATTTTTTGTTCTTCAAGTTTAAGTGAACTACGAGCCCCATTGTTAATCCTTTAACGGAAATTAATTGTAACTTTCTACAAGTAGAACAATGATTGGAACACGTAGACGGTTGAAATCTTTGTATATATTGCTTCCATATAGTCTAAGAAACATATATGCAAAGCATCCAAACAGTACAATTCGCCAATTTTTTGTTCTTCAAGTTTAAGTGAACAATGAGCCTCAATGTTTAATCCTTTTCCGGTAATTATTTGTAACTTTCGACAAGTAGAACAATGATTGGAACAGGTAGACGGTTGAAATCTTTGTATATGCTGCTTCTATATAGTCTAAGAAACATATATGCAAAGCATCCAAACAGTACAATTCGCCAATTTATTGTTCTTCAAGTTTAAGTGAACAACGAGCCCCATTGTTAATCCTTTAAAGGAAATTATTTGTAAATTTCGACAAGTAGAACAATGAATGTAACAGGTAGACGGTTGAAATCTTTGTATATATTGCTACTATATAATCTAAGAAACATATATGCAAAGCATCCAAACAGTACCATTCGCCAATTTTTTGTTCTTCAAGTTCAAGTGAACTACGAGCCCCATTGTTAATCCTTTAAAGGAAATTATTTGTAACTTTCGACAAGTAGAACAATGAATGGAACAGGTAGACGGTTGAAATCTTTGTATATATTGCTTCTATATAGTCTAAGAAACATATATGCAAAGCATCCAAACAGTACAATTCGCCAATTTTTTGTTCTTCAAGTTTAAGTGAACAATAAGCCCCAATGGTTAATCCTTTATCGGAAATTATTTGTGACTTTCGACAAGTAGAACAATGAATGGAACAGGTAGACGGTTGAAATCTTTGTATATATTGCTTCTACATAGTCTAAGAAACATATATGCAAAGCATCCAAACAGTACAATTCGCCAATTTATTGTTCTTCAAGTTTAAGTGAACAACGAGCCCCATTGTTAATCCTTTAAAGGAAATTATTTGTAAATTTCGACAAGTAGAACAATGAATGGATCAGGTAGATGGTTGAAATCTTTGTATATATTGCTACTATATAATCTAAGAAACATATATGCAAAGCATCCAAACAGTACCTTTCGCCAATTTTTTGATCTTCAAGTTTAAGTGAACTACGAGCCCCATTGTTAATCCTTTATCGGAAATTATTTGTAACTTTCTACAAGTAGAACAATGATTGGAACACGTAGACGGTTGAAATCTTTGTATATATTGCTACCATATAGTCTAAGAAACATGTACGCAAAGCATCCAAACAGTACCATTCGCCAATTTCTTGTTCTTCAAGTTTAAGTGAACAATGAGCCCCAATGGTTAATCCTTTATCGGAAATTACTTGTAATTTTCGACAAGTAGAACAATGAATGGAACAGGTAGACGGTTGAAATCTTTGTATATATTGTTTCTATATAGTCCAAGAAAGATATATGCAAAGCGTCCAAACAGTACAATTCGCCAATTTTTTGCTCTTCAAGTTTAAGTGAACTACGAGCCCCATTGTTAATCCTTTATCGGAAATTATTTGTAATTTTCGACAAGTAGTACAATGAATGGAACAGGTAGACGGTTGAAATCTTTGTATATATTGCTTCTATATAGTCTAAGAAACATATATGC
Source organism: Cerceris ruficornis (assembly GCA_963989415.1). Taxonomy (NCBI): domain Eukaryota; kingdom Metazoa; phylum Arthropoda; class Insecta; order Hymenoptera; family Crabronidae; genus Cerceris; species Cerceris ruficornis. The sequence goes on along the minus strand of CAXDIW010000264.1, from coordinate 217,249 downwards.
AAAGCATCCAAACAGTACAATTCGCCAATTTTTTGTTCTTCAAGTTTAAGTGAACAGTGAGCCCCAATGGTTAATCCTTTATCGGTAATTATTTGTAACTTTCGACAAGTAGAACAATGAATGTAACATGTAGACGTTTGAAATCTTTGTATATATTGCTTCTATATAGTCTAAGAAACATATATGCAAAGCATCCAAACAGTACAATTCGCCAATTTTTTGTTCTTCAAGTTTAAGTGAACTACGAGCCCCATTGTTAATCCTTTAACGGAAATTAATTGTAACTTTCTACAAGTAGAACAATGATTGGAACACGTAGACGGTTGAAATCTTTGTATATATTGCTTCCATATAGTCTAAGAAACATATATGCAAAGCATCCAAACAGTACAATTCGCCAATTTTTTGTTCTTCAAGTTTAAGTGAACAATGAGCCTCAATGTTTAATCCTTTTCCGGTAATTATTTGTAACTTTCGACAAGTAGAACAATGATTGGAACAGGTAGACGGTTGAAATCTTTGTATATGCTGCTTCTATATAGTCTAAGAAACCTATATGCAAAGCATCTAAACAGTAACAATCGCCAATTATTTGATCTTCAAGTTTAAGTGAACTACGAGTCCCATTGTTAATACTTTAACGGAAATTATTTGTAACTTTCTACAAGTAGAACAATGAATAGAACAGGTAGACGGTTGAAATCTTTGTATATGTTGCTTCTATATAGTCTAAGAAACTTATATGCAAAGCATCCAAACAGTACAATTCGCCAATTTTTTGTTCCTCCAGTTTAAGTGAACAATGAGCCCCAATGGTTAATCCTTTATCGGAAATTATTTGTAACTTTCGACAAGTAGAACAATGAATGGAACAGGTAGACAGTTGAAATCTTTGTATATATTGCTTCTATATAGTCTAAGAAACATATGTGCAAAGCATCCAAACAGTACAATTCGCCAATTATTTCATCTTCATGTTTAAGTGAACTACGAGCCCCATTGTTAATCCTTTATCGGAAATTATTTGTAACTTTCGACAAGTAGAACAATGAATGGAACAGGTAGACGGTTGAAATCTTTGTATATATTGCTTCTAAATAGTCTAAGAAACATATATGCAAAGCATCCAAACAGTACAATTCGCCAATTTTTTGATCTTCAAGTTTAAGTGAACAGCGAGCCCCATTGATAATCATGAAATGGAAATTATTTGTAACTTTCTACAAGTAGAACAATGAATAGAACAGGTAGACGGTTGAAATCTTTGTATATGTTGCTGCTATATAGTCTAAGAAACTTATATGCAAAGCATCTAAACAGTAACAATCGCCAATTTTTTGATCTTCAGGTTTAAGTGAACAGCGAGCCCCATTGATAATCATGAAATGGAAATTATTTGTAACTTTCTACAAGTAGAACAATGAATGGAACAGGTAGACGGTTGAAATCAATGTATATATTGCTTCCATATAGTCTAAGAAACATATCTGCAAATCATCCAAACAGTACAATTCGCCAATTATTTGATCTTCAAGTTTAAGTGAACAATGAGCCCCATTGTTAACCCATTAAAGGAAATTATTTGTAAATTTCGGCAAGTAGAACAATTAATGGAATAGGTAGACGGTTGAAATCCTTGTATATATTGCGTCTATATAGTCTAAGAAACATATATGCAAAGCATCCAAACAGTAGAATTCGCCAATTTATTGTTCTTCAAGTTTAAGTGAACAATGAGCCCCAATGGTTAATCCTTTATCGGAAATTATTTGTAATTTTCGACAAGTAGAACAATGAATGGAACATGTAGACGGTTGAAATCTTTGTATATATTGCTTCAGTATAGTCTAAGAAACATATATGCAAAGCATCCAAACAGTACAATTCGCCAATTTTTTGTTCTTCAAGTTTAAGTGAACTACGAGCCCCATTGTTAAACCTTTAACGGAAATTATTTGTAAATTTCGATAAGTAGAACAATGATTGGAACACGTAGACGGTTGAAATCATTGTATATATTGCTTCTATATAGTCCAAGAAACATAAATGCAAAGCGGCCAAACAGTACAATTCGCCAATTTTTTGCTCTTCAAGTTTAAGTGAACTACGAGCCCCATTGTTAATCCTTTATCGGAAATTATTTGTAATTTTCGACAAGTAGTACAATGAATGGAACAGGTAGACGGTTGAAATCTTTGTATATATTGCTTCTATATAGTCTAAGAAACATATATGCAAAGCATCCAAACAGTACAATTCGCCAATTTTTTGTTCTTCAAGTTTAAGTGAACAATGAGCCTCAATATTTAATCCTTTTCCGGTAATTATTTGTAACTTTCGACAAGTAGAACAATGATTGGAACAGGTAGACGGTTGAAATCTTTGTATATATTGCTTCTATATAGTCTAAGAAACATATATGCAAAGCATCCAAACAGTACAATTCGCCAATTTTTTGTTCTTCAAGTTTAAGTGAACTACGAGCACCAATGGTTAATCCTTTATCGGTAATTATTTGTAACTTTCGACAAGTAGAACAATGAATGGAACAGGTAGACGGTTGAAATCATTGTATATATTGCTTCTATATAGTCCAAGAAACATAAATGCAAAGCGGCCAAACAGTACAATTCGCCAATTTTTTGCTCTTCAAGTTTAAGTGAACTACGAGCCCCATTGTTATTCCTTTATCGGAAATTATTTGTAAATTTCGATAAGTAGAACAATGATTGGAACACGTAGACGGTTGAAATCATTGTATATATTGCTTCTATATAGTCCAAGAAACATAAATGCAAAGCGGCCAAACAGTACAATTCGCCAATTTTTTGCTCTTCAAGTTTAAGTGAACTACGAGCCCCATTGTTAATCCTTTATCGGAAATTATTTGTAATTTTCGACAAGTAGTACAATGAATGGAACAGGTAGACGGTTGAAATCTTTGTATATATTGCTTCTATATAGTCTAAGAAACATATATGCAAAGCATCCAAACAGTACAATTCGCCAATTTTTTGTTCTTCAAGTTTAAGTGAACAGTGAGCCCCAATGGTTAATCCTTTATCGGTAATTATTTGTAACTTTCGACAAGTAGAACAATGAATGTAACATGTAGACGTTTGAAATCTTTGTATATATTGCTTCTATATAGTCTAAGAAACATATATGCAAAGCATCCAAACAGTACAATTCGCCAATTTTTTGTTCTTCAAGTTTAAGTGAACTACGAGCCCCATTGTTAATCCTTTAACGGAAATTAATTGTAACTTTCTACAAGTAGAACAATGATTGGAACACGTAGACGGTTGAAATCTTTGTATATATTGCTTCCATATAGTCTAAGAAACATATATGCAAAGCATCCAAACAGTACAATTCGCCAATTTTTTGTTCTTCAAGTTTAAGTGAACAATGAGCCTCAATGTTTAATCCTTTTCCGGTAATTATTTGTAACTTTCGACAAGTAGAACAATGATTGGAACAGGTAGACGGTTGAAATCTTTGTATATGCTGCTTCTATATAGTCTAAGAAACCTATATGCAAAGCATCTAAACAGTAACAATCGCCAATTATTTGATCTTCAAGTTTAAGTGAACTACGAGTCCCATTGTTAATACTTTAACGGAAATTATTTGTAACTTTCTACAAGTAGAACAATGAATAGAACAGGTAGACGGTTGAAATCTTTGTATATGTTGCTTCTATATAGTCTAAGAAACTTATATGCAAAGCATCCAAACAGTACAATTCGCCAATTTTTTGTTCCTCCAGTTTAAGTGAACAATGAGCCCCAATGGTTAATCCTTTATCGGAAATTATTTGTAACTTTCGACAAGTAGAACAATGAATGGAACAGGTAGACAGTTGAAATCTTTGTATATATTGCTTCTATATAGTCTAAGAAACATATGTGCAAAGCATCCAAACAGTACAATTCGCCAATTATTTCATCTTCATGTTTAAGTGAACTACGAGCCCCATTGTTAATCCTTTATCGGAAATTATTTGTAACTTTCGACAAGTAGAACAATGAATGGAACAGGTAGACGGTTGAAATCTTTGTATATATTGCTTCTAAATAGTCTAAGAAACATATATGCAAAGCATCCAAACAGTACAATTCGCCAATTTTTTGATCTTCAAGTTTAAGTGAACAGCGAGCCCCATTGATAATCATGAAATGGAAATTATTTGTAACTTTCTACAAGTAGAACAATGAATAGAACAGGTAGACGGTTGAAATCTTTGTATATGTTGCTGCTATATAGTCTAAGAAACTTATATGCAAAGCATCTAAACAGTAACAATCGCCAATTTTTTGATCTTCAGGTTTAAGTGAACAGCGAGCCCCATTGATAATCATGAAATGGAAATTATTTGTAACTTTCTACAAGTAGAACAATGAATGGAACAGGTAGACGGTTGAAATCAATGTATATATTGCTTCCATATAGTCTAAGAAACATATCTGCAAATCATCCAAACAGTACAATTCGCCAATTATTTGATCTTCAAGTTTAAGTGAACAATGAGCCCCATTGTTAACCCATTAAAGGAAATTATTTGTAAATTTCGGCAAGTAGAACAATTAATGGAATAGGTAGACGGTTGAAATCCTTGTATATATTGCGTCTATATAGTCTAAGAAACATATATGCAAAGCATCCAAACAGTAGAATTCGCCAATTTATTGTTCTTCAAGTTTAAGTGAACAATGAGCCCCAATGGTTAATCCTTTATCGGAAATTATTTGTAATTTTCGACAAGTAGAACAATGAATGGAACATGTAGACGGTTGAAATCTTTGTATATATTGCTTCAGTATAGTCTAAGAAACATATATGCAAAGCATCCAAACAGTACAATTCGCCAATTTTTTGTTCTTCAAGTTTAAGTGAACTACGAGCCCCATTGTTAATCCTTTAACGGAAATTATTTGTAAATTTCGATAAGTAGAACAATGATTGGAACACGTAGACGGTTGAAATCATTGTATATATTGCTTCTATATAGTCCAAGAAACATAAATGCAAAGCGGCCAAACAGTACAATTCGCCAATTTTTTGCTCTTCAAGTTTAAGTGAACTACGAGCCCCATTGTTAATCCTTTATCGGAAATTATTTGTAATTTTCGACAAGTAGTACAATGAATGGAACAGGTAGACGGTTGAAATCTTTGTATATATTGCTTCTATATAGTCTAAGAAACATATATGCAAAGCATCCAAACAGTACAATTCGCCAATTTTTTGTTCTTCAAGTTTAAGTGAACAATGAGCCTCAATGTTTAATCCTTTTCCGGTAATTATTTGTAACTTTCGACAAGTAGAACAATGATTGGAACAGGTAGACGGTTGAAATCTTTGTATATATTGCTTCTATATAGTCTAAGAAACATATATGCAAAGCATCCAAACAGTACAATTCGCCAATTTTTTGTTCTTCAAGTTTAAGTGAACTACGAGCCCCAATGGTTAATCCTTTATCGGTAATTATTTGTAACTTTCGACAAGTAGAACAATGAATGGAACAGGTAGACGGTTGAAATCATTGTATATATTGCTTCTATATAGTCCAAGAAACATAAATGCAAAGCGGCCAAACAGTACAATTCGCCAATTTTTTGCTCTTCAAGTTTAAGTGAACTACGAGCCCCATTGTTATTCCTTTATCGGAAATTATTTGTAATTTTCGACAAGTAGTACAATGAATGGAACAGGTAGACGGTTGAAATCTTTGTATATATTGCTTCTATATAGTCTAAGAAACTTATATGCAAAGCATCTAAACAGTAACAATCGCCAATTTTTTGATCTTCAAGTTTAAGTGAACAGCGAGCCCCATGGATAATCATGAAATGGAAATTATTTGTAACTTTCTACAAGTAGAACAATGAATAGTACAGGTAGACGGGTGAAATCTTTCTATATATTGCTTCTAAATAGTCTAAGAAACACATATGCAAAGCATCCAACCAGTACAATTCGCCAATTTTTTGTTCTTCAAGTTTAAGTGAACTACGATCCCCCTTGTTAATCCCTTAACGGAAATTATTTGTAACTTTCGACAAGTAGAACAATGAATGGAACAGGTAGACGGTTGAAATATTTGTATATATTGCTTCTATATAATATAAGAAACATATATTCAAAGCATCCAAACAGTACCATCCGCCAATTTTTTGTTCTTCAAGTTTAAGTGAACTACGAGCCCCATTGTTAATCCTTTATCGGAAATTATTTGTAACTTTCGACAAGTAGAACAATGAATGGAACAGGTAGACGGTTGAAATCTTTGTATATATTGCTTCTATATAGTCTAAGAAACATATATGCAAAGCATCCAAACAGTACAATTCGCCAATTTTTTGTTCTTCAAGTTTAAGTGAACAGTGAGCCCGAATGGTTAATCCTTTATCGGTAATTATTTGTAACTTTCGACAAGTAGAACAATGAATGTAACATGTAGACGTTTGAAATCTTTGTATATATTGCTTCTATATAGTCTAAGAAACATATATGCAAAGCATCCAAACAGTACAATTCGCCAATTTTTTGTTCTTCAAGTTTAAGTGAACTACGAGCCCCATTGTTAATCCTTTAACGGAAATTAATTGTAACTTTCTACAAGTAGAACAATGATTGGAACACGTAGACGGTTGAAATCTTTGTATATATTGCTTCTATATAGTCTAAGAAACCTATATGCAAAGCATCTAAACAGTAACAATCGCCAATTATTTGATCTTCAAGTTTAAGTGAACTACGAGTCCCATTGTTAATACTTTAACGGAAATTATTTGTAACTTTCTACAAGTAGAACAATGAATAGAACAGGTAGACGGTTGAAATCTTTGTATATGTTGCTTCTATATAGTCTAAGAAACTTATATGCAAAGCATCCAAACAGTACAATTCGCCAATTTTTTGTTCATCCAGTTTAAGTGAACAATGAGCCCCAATGGTTAATCCTTTATCGGAAATTATTTGTAACTTTCGACAAGTAGAACAATGAATGGAACAGGTAGACGGTTGAAATCTTTGTATATATTGCTTCTATATAGTCTAAGAAACATATATGCAAAGCATCCAAACAGTACAATTCGCCAATTTTTTGTTCTTCAAGTTTAAGTGAACAGTGAGCCCCAATGGTTAATCCTTTATCGGTAATTATTTGTAACTTTCGACAAGTAGAACAATGAATGGAACAGGTAGACGGTTGAAATCTTTGTATATATTGCTTCTATATAGTCTAAGAAACATATATGCAAAGCATCCAAACAGTACAATTCGCCAATTATTTCATCTTCATGTTTAAGTGAACTGCGAGCCCCATTGATAATCATGAAATGGAAATTATTTGTAACTTTCTACAATTAGAACAATGAATAGTACAGGTAGACGGGTGAAATCTTTCTATATATTGCTTCTAAATAGTCTAAGAAACACATATGCAAAGCATCCAAAGAGTACAATTCGCCAATTTATTGTTCTTCAAGTTTAAGTGAACAACGAGCCCCATTGTTAATCCTTTAAAGGAAATTATTTGTAAATTTCGACAAGTAGAACAATGAATAGAACAGGTAGACGGATGAAATCTTTGTATATGTTGCTTCTATATAGTCTAAGAAACCTATATGCAAAGCATCTAAACAGTAACAATCGCAAATTTTTTGATCTTCAAGTTTAAGTGAACAGCGAGCCCCATTGATAATCATGAAATGGAAATTATTTGTAACTTTCTACAAGTAGAACAATGAATAGTACAGGTAGACGGGTGAAATCTTTCTATATATTGCTTCTAAATAGTCTAAGAAACATATATGCAAAGCATCCAAACAGTACCATTCGCCAATTTTTTTTTCTTCAAGTTTAAGTGAACTACGAGCCCCATTGTTAATCCTTTAACGGAAATTAATTGTAACTTTCTACAAGTAGAACAATGATTGGAACACGTAGACGGTTGAAATCTTTGTATATATTGCTTCCATATAGTCTAAGAAACATATATGCAAAGCATCCAAACAGTACAATTCGCCAATTTTTTGTTCTTCAAGTTTAAGTGAACAATGAGCCTCAATGTTTAATCCTTTTCGGTAATTATTTGTAACTTTCGACAAGTAGAACAATGAATGGAACAGGTAGACGGTTGAAATCAATGTATATATTGCTTCCATATAGTCTAAGAAACATATCTGCAAATCATCCAAACAGTACAATTCGCCAATTTATTGTTCTTCAAGTTTAAGTGAACAATGAGCCCCAATGGTTAATCCTTTATCGAAAATTATTTGTAATTTTCGACAAGTAGAACAATGAATGGAACATGTAGACGGTTGAAATCTTTGTATATATTGCTTCAGTATAGTCTAAGAAACATATATGCAAAGCATCCAAACAGTACAATTCGCCAATTTTTTGTTCTTCAAGTTTAAGTGAACTACGAGCCCCATTGTTAATCCTTTAACGGAAATTATTTGTAAATTTCGATAAGTAGAACAATGATTGGAACACGTAGACGGTTGAAATCATTGTATATATTGCTTCTATATAGTCCAAGAAACATAAATGCAAAGCGGCCAAACAGTACAATTCGCCAATTTTTTGCTCTTCAAGTTTAAGTGAACTACGAGCCCCATTGTTAATCCTTTATCGGAAATTATTTGTAATTTTCGACAAGTAGTACAATGAATGGAACAGGTAGACGGTTGAAATCTTTGTATATATTGCTTCTATATAGTCTAAGAAACATATATGCAAAGCATCCAAACAGTACAATTCGCCAATTTTTTGTTCTTCAAGTTTAAGTGAACAGTGAGCCCCAATGGTTAATCCTTTATCGGTAATTATTTGTAACTTTCGACAAGTAGAACAATGAATGTAACATGTAGACGTTTGAAATCTTTGTATATATTGCTTCTATATAGTCTAAGAAACATATATGCAAAGCATCCAAACAGTACAATTCGCCAATTTTTTGTTCTTCAAGTTTAAGTGAACTACGAGCCCCATTGTTAATCCTTTAACGGAAATTAATTGTAACTTTCTACAAGTAGAACAATGATTGGAACACGTAGACGGTTGAAATCTTTGTATATATTGCTTCCATATAGTCTAAGAAACATATATGCAAAGCATCCAAACAGTACAATTCGCCAATTTTTTGTTCTTCAAGTTTAAGTGAACAATGAGCCTCAATGTTTAATCCTTTTCCGGTAATTATTTGTAACTTTCGACAAGTAGAACAATGATTGGAACAGGTAGACGGTTGAAATCTTTGTATATGCTGCTTCTATATAGTCTAAGAAACCTATATGCAAAGCATCTAAACAGTAACAATCGCCAATTATTTGATCTTCAAGTTTAAGTGAACTACGAGTCCCATTGTTAATACTTTAACGGAAATTATTTGTAACTTTCTACAAGTAGAACAATGAATAGAACAGGTAGACGGTTGAAATCTTTGTATATGTTGCTTCTATATAGTCTAAGAAACTTATATGCAAAGCATCTAAACAGTAACAATCGCCAATTTTTTGATCTTCAAGTTTAAGTGAACAGCGAGCCCCATTGATAATCATGAAATGGAAATTATTTGTAACTTACTACAAGTAGAACAATGAATAGAACAGGTAGACGGTTGAAATCTTTGTATATGTTGCTGCTATATAGTCTAAGAAACTTATATGCAAAGCATCTAAACAGTAACAATCGCCAATTTTTTGATCTTCAGGTTTAAGTGAACAGCGAGCCCCATTGATAATCATGAAATGGAAATTATTTGTAACTTTCTACAAGTAGAACAATGAATAGTACAGGTAGACGGGTGAAATCTTTCTATATATTGCTTCTAAATAGTCTAAGAAACATATATGCAAAGCATCCAAACAGTACAATTCGCCAATTTTTTGTTCTTCAAGTTTAAGTGAACTACGAGCCCCATTGTTAATCCTTTAACGGAAATTAATTGTAACTTTCTACAAGTAGAACAATGATTGGAACACGTAGACGGTTGAAATCTTTGTATATATTGCTTCTATATAGTCTAAGAAACCTATATGCAAAGCATCGAAACAGTAACAATCGCCAATTATTTGATCTTCAAGTTTAAGTGAACTACGAGTCCCATTGTTAATACTTTAACGGAAATTATTTGTAACTTTCTACAAGTAGAACAATGAATAGAACAGGTAGACGGTTGAAATCTTTGTATATGTTGCTTCTATATAGTCTAAGAAACTTATATGGAAAGCATCCAAACAGTACAATTCGCCAATTTTTTGTTCCTCCAGTTTAAGTGAACAATGAGCCCCAATGGTTAATCCTTTATCGGAAATTATTTGTAACTTTCGACAAGTAGAACAATGAATGGAACAGGTAGACGGTTGAAATCTTTGTATATATTGCTTCTATATAGTCTAAGAAACATATATGCAAAGCATCCAAACAATACAATTCGCCAATTTTTTGTTGTTCAAGTTTAAGTGAACAGTGAGCCCCAATGGTTAATCCTTTATCGGTAATTATTTGTAACTTTCGACAAGTAGAACAATGAATGTAACATGTAGACGGTTGAAATCTTTGTATATATTGCTTCTATATAGTCTAAGAAACATATATGCAAAGCATCCAAACAGTACAATTCGCCAATTTTTTGTTCTTCAAGTTTAAGTGAACTACGAGCCCCATTGTTAATCCTTTAACGGAAATTAATTGTAACTTTCTACAAGTAGAACAATGATTGGAACACGTAGACGGTTGAAATCTTTGTATATATTGCTTCCATATAGTCTAAGAAACATATATGCAAAGCATCCAAACAGTACAATTCGCCAATTTTTTGTTCTTCAAGTTTAAGTGAACAATGAGCCTCAATGTTTAATCCTTTTCGGTAATTATTTGTAACTTTCGACAAGTAGAACAATGATTGGAACAGGTAGACGGTTGAAATCTTTGTATATATTGCTTCTATATAGTCTAAGAAACATATATGCAAAGCATCCAAACAGTACAATTCGCCAATTTTTTGTTCTTCAAGTTTAAGTGAACAGTGAGCCCCAATGGTTAATCCTTTATCGGTAATTATTTGTAACTTTCGACAAGTAGAACAATGAATGGAACAGGTAGACGGTTGAAATCTTTGTATATATTGCTTCTATATAGTCTAAGAAACATATATGCAATGCATCCAAACAGTACAATTCGCCAATTATTTCATCTTCATGTTTAAGTGAACTGCGAGCCCCATTGATAATCATGAAATGGAAATTATTTGTAACTTTCTACAATTAGAACAATGAATAGTACAGGTAGACGGGTGAAATCTTTCTATATATTGCTTCTAAATAGTCTAAGAAACACATATGCAAAGCATCCAAAGAGTACAATTCGCCAATTTATTGTTCTTCAAGATTAAGTGAACAACGAGCCCCATTGTTAATCCTTTAAAGGAAATTATTTGTAAATTTCGGCAAGTAGAACAATGAATGGAATAGGTAGACGGTTGAAATCATTGTATATATTGCTTCTATATAGTCTAAGAAGCATATCTGCAAATCATCCAAACAGTACAATTCGCCAATTTTTTGTTCTTCAAGTTTAAGTAAACTACGATCCCCATTGTTAATCCCTTAACGGAAATTATTTGTAACTTTCGACAAGTAGAACAATGAATGGAACTGGTAGACGGTTGAAATCATTGTATATATTGCTTCTATATAGTCTAAGAAACATATATGCAAAGCATCCAAATAGTACAATTCGACAATTTTTTGTTCTTCAAGTTTAAGTGAACAATTAGCCCCAATGGTTAATCCTTTATCGGAAATTATTTGTAATTTTCGACAAGTAGAACAATGAATGGAACAGGAGGACTGTTGAAATCTTTGTATATATTGCTTCTATATAGACTAAGAAACATATATGCAAAGCATCCAAACAGTACCATTCGCCAATTTTTTGTTCTTCAAGTTTAAGTGAACTACGAGCCCCATTGTTAATCCTTTAAAGGAAATTATTTGTAAATTTCGGCAAGTAGAACAATGAATGGAATAGGTAGACGGTTGAAATCATTGTATATATTGCTTCTATATAGTCTAAGAAGCATATCTGCAAATCATCCAAACAGTACAATTCGCCAATTTTTTGTTCTTCAAGTTTAAGTAAACTACGATCCCCATTGTTAATCCCTTAACGGAAATTATTTGTAACTTTCGACAAGTAGAACAATGAATGGAACTGGTAGACGGTTGAAATCATTGTATATATTGCTTCTATATAGTCTAAGAAACATATATGCAAAGCATCCAAATAGTACAATTCGACAATTTTTTGTTCTTCAAGTTTAAGTGAACAATTAGCCCCAATGGTTAATCCTTTATCGGAAATTATTTGTAATTTTCGACAAGTAGAACAATGAATGGAACAGGTAGACAGTTGAAATCTTTGTATATATTGCTTCTATATAATCTAAGAAACATATATGCAAAGCATCCAAACAGTACAAATCGCCAATTATTTCATCTTCATGTTTAAGTGAACTACGAGCCCCATTGTTAAAACTTTAACGGAAATTATTTGTAACTTTCGACAAGTAGAACAATGAATGGAACTGGTAGACGGTTGAAATCTTTTTATATATTGCCTCTATATAGTCTAAGAAACATATATGCAAAGCATCCAAACAGTACCATTCGCCAATTTTTTGTTGTTCAAGTTTAAGTGAACAATGAGCCCCATTGTTAATCCTTTATCGGAAATTTTTTGTAATTTTCGACAAGTAGAACAATGAATGGAACAGGTAGACGGTTGAAATCTTTGTATATATTGCTTCTATATAATCTAAGAAACATATATGCAAAGCATCTAAACGGTAACAATCGTCAATTTTTTGATCTTCAAGTTTAAGTGAACAGCGAGCCCCATTGATAATCATGAAATGGAAATTATTTGTAACTTTCTACAAGTAGAACAATGAATAGTACAGGTAGACGGGTGAAATCTTTCTATATATTGCTTCTAAATAGTCTATGAAACATATATGAAAAGCATCCAAACAGTACAATTCGCCAATTTTTTGTTCTTCAAGTTTAAGTGAACTACGAGCCCCATTGTTAATCCTTTAAAGGAAATTATTTCTAAATTTCGACAAGTAGAACAATGAATGGATCATGTAGACGGTTGAAATCATTGTATATATTGCTTCTATATAGTCTACGAAACATATATGCAAAGCATCCAAACAGTACCATTCGCCAATTTTTTGTTCTTCAAGTTTAAGTGAACTACGAGCCCCATTGTTAATCCCTTAACGGAAATTATTTGTATCTTTCGACAAGTAGAACAATGAATGGAACAGGTAGACTGTTGAAATCATTGTATATATTGCTTCTATATGGTCTAAGAAACATATATGCAAAGCATCCAAACAGTACAATTCGCCAATTTTTTGTCCTTCAAGTTTAAGTAAACTACGATCCCCATTGTTAATCCCTTAACGGAAATTATTTGAAACTGTCGACAAGTAGAACAATGAATGGAACAGGTAGACGGTTGAAATCATTGTATATATTGCTTCTATATAGTCTAAGAAACATATATGTAAAGCATCCAAACAGTACCATTCGCCAATTTTTTGTTCTTCAAGTTTAAGTGAACTACGAGCCCCATTGTTAATCCTTTAAAGGAAATTATTTGTAAATTTCGACAAGTAGAACAATGAATGGAACAGGTAGACGGTTGAAATCTTTGTATATATTGCTTCTATATAGTCTAAGAAACATATATGCAAAGCATCCAAACAGTACAATTCTCCAATTTTTTGTTCTTCAAGTTTAAGTGAACAATGAGCCCCAATGGTTAATCCTTTATCGGAAATTATTTGTAACTTTCGACAAGTAGAACAATGAATGGAACAGGTAGACGCTCGAAATCTTTGTATATATTGCTTCTATATAGTCTAAGAAGCATATCTGCAAATCATCCAAACAGTACAATTCGCCAATTTTTTGTTCTTCAAGTTTAAGTAAACTACGATCCCCATTGTTAATCCCTTAACGGAAATTATTTGTAACTTTCGACAAGTAGAACAATGAATGGAACTGGTAGACGGTTGAAATCATTGTATATATTGCTTCTATATAGTCTAAGAAACATATATGCAAAGCATCCAAATAGTACAATTCGACAATTTTTTGTTCTTCAAGTTTAAGTGAACAATTAGCCCCAATGGTTAATCCTTTATCGGAAATTATTTGTAATTTTCGACAAGTAGAACAATGAATGGAACAGGAGGACTGTTGAAATCTTTGTATATATTGCTTCTATATAGACTAAGAAACATATATGCAAAGCATCCAAACAGTACCATTCGCCAATTTTTTGTTCTTCAAGTTTAAGTGAACTACGAGCCCCATTGTTAATCCTTTAAAGGAAATTATTTGTAAATTTCGGCAAGTAGAACAATGAATGGAATAGGTAGACGGTTGAAATCATTGTATATATTGCTTCTATATAGTCTAAGAAGCATATCTGCAAATCATCCAAACAGTACAATTCGCCAATTTTTTGTTCTTCAAGTTTAAGTAAACTACGATCCCCATTGTTAATCCCTTAACGGAAATTATTTGTAACTTTCGACAAGTAGAACAATGAATGGAACTGGTAGACGGTTGAAATCATTGTATATATTGCTTCTATATAGTCTAAGAAACATATATGCAAAGCATCCAAATAGTACAATTCGACAATTTTTTGTTCTTCAAGTTTAAGTGAACAATTAGCCCCAATGGTTAATCCTTTATCGGAAATTATTTGTAATTTTCGACAAGTAGAACAATGAATGGAACAGGTAGACAGTTGAAATCTTTGTATATATTGCTTCTATATAATCTAAGAAACATATATGCAAAGCATCCAAACAGTACAAATCGCCAATTATTTCATCTTCATGTTTAAGTGAACTACGAGCCCCATTGTTAAAACTTTAACGGAAATTATTTGTAACTTTCGACAAGTAGAACAATGAATGGAACTGGTAGACGGTTGAAATCTTTTTATATATTGCCTCTATATAGTCTAAGAAACATATATGCAAAGCATCCAAACAGTACCATTCGCCAATTTTTTGTTGTTCAAGTTTAAGTGAACAATGAGCCCCATTGTTAATCCTTTATCGGAAATTTTTTGTAATTTTCGACAAGTAGAACAATGAATGGAACAGGTAGACGGTTGAAATCTTTGTATATATTGCTTCTATATAATCTAAGAAACATATATGCAAAGCATCTAAACGGTAACAATCGTCAATTTTTTGATCTTCAAGTTTAAGTGAACAGCGAGCCCCATTGATAATCATGAAATGGAAATTATTTGTAACTTTCTACAAGTAGAACAATGAATAGTACAGGTAGACGGGTGAAATCTTTCTATATATTGCTTCTAAATAGTCTATGAAACATATATGAAAAGCATCCAAACAGTACAATTCGCCAATTTTTTGTTCTTCAAGTTTAAGTGAACTACGAGCCCCATTGTTAATCCTTTAAAGGAAATTATTTCTAAATTTCGACAAGTAGAACAATGAATGGATCATGTAGACGGTTGAAATCATTGTATATATTGCTTCTATATAGTCTACGAAACATATATGCAAAGCATCCAAACAGTACCATTCGCCAATTTTTTGTTCTTCAAGTTTAAGTGAACTACGAGCCCCATTGTTAATCCCTTAACGGAAATTATTTGTATCTTTCGACAAGTAGAACAATGAATGGAACAGGTAGACTGTTGAAATCATTGTATATATTGCTTCTATATGGTCTAAGAAACATATATGCAAAGCATCCAAACAGTACAATTCGCCAATTTTTTGTCCTTCAAGTTTAAGTAAACTACGATCCCCATTGTTAATCCCTTAACGGAAATTATTTGAAACTGTCGACAAGTAGAACAATGAATGGAACAGGTAGACGGTTGAAATCATTGTATATATTGCTTCTATATAGTCTAAGAAACATATATGTAAAGCATCCAAACAGTACCATTCGCCAATTTTTTGTTCTTCAAGTTTAAGTGAACTACGAGCCCCATTGTTAATCCTTTAAAGGAAATTATTTGTAAATTTCGACAAGTAGAACAATGAATGGAACAGGTAGACGGTTGAAATCTTTGTATATATTGCTTCTATATAGTCTAAGAAACATATATGCAAAGCATCCAAACAGTACAATTCTCCAATTTTTTGTTCTTCAAGTTTAAGTGAACAATGAGCCCCAATGGTTAATCCTTTATCGGAAATTATTTGTAACTTTCGACAAGTAGAACAATGAATGGAACAGGTAGACGCTCGAAATCTTTGTATATATTGCTTCTATATAGTCTAAGAAACATATATGCAAAGCATCCAAACAGTACCATTCGCCAATTTATTGTTCTTCAAGTTTAAGTCAACAACGAACCCCACTGATAATCATTAAAGGGAAATTATTTGTAACTTTCGACAAGTAGAACAAGGAATGGAACAGGTAGACGGTTGAAATCATTGTATATATTGCTTCTATATAATCTAAGAAACATATATGCAAAGCATCCAAACAGTACAATTCGCCAATTTTTTGTTCTTCAAGTTTAAGTGAACTACGAGCCCCATTGTTAATCCTTTATCGGAAATTATTTGTAATTTTCGACAAGTAGAACAATGAATGGAACAGGTAGACGGTTGAAATCTTTGTATATATTGCTTCTATATAATCTAAGAAACATATATGCAAAGCATCTAAACGGTAACAATCGTCAATTTTTTGATCTTCAAGTTTAAGTGAACAGCGAGCCCCATTGATAATCATGAAATGGAAATTATTTGTAACTTTCGACAAGTAGAACAATGAATGGAACAGGTAGACGCTCGAAATCTTTGTATATATTGCTTCTATATAGTCTAAGAAACATATATGCAAAGCATCCAAACAGTACAATTCGCCAATTTATTGTTCTTCAAGTTTAAGTGAACAATGAGCCCCATTGTTAATCCATTAAAGGAAATTAATTGTAAATTTCGGCAAGTAGAACAATGAATGGAACAGGTAGACTGTTGAAATCATTGCATATATTGCTTCTATATAGTCTAAGAAACATATATGCAAAGCATCCAAACAGTAGAATTCGCCAATTTCTTGTTCTTCAAGTTTAAGTAAACTACGATCCCCATTGTTAATCCTTTACGGAAATTATTTGTAACTTTCGACAAGTAGAACAATGAATGGAACAGGTAGACGGATGAAATCTTTGTATATATTGCATCTATATAGTCTAAGAAACATATATGCAAAGCATCCAAATAGTACAATTCGCCAATTTTTTGTTCTTCAAGTTTAAGTGAACAGCGAGCCCCATTGTTAACCCTTTATCGTAAATTATTTGTAATTTTCGACAAGTAGAACAGTGAATGGAACAGGTAGACGGTTGAAATCTTTGTATATATTGCTTCTATATAGTATAAGAAACATATATGCAAAGCATCCAAACAGTACAATTCGCCAATTTTTTGTTCTTCAAGTTTAAGTGAACAATGAGCCCCAATGGTTAATCCGTTATCGGAAATTATTTGTAACTTTCGACAAGTAGAACAATGAATGGAACAGGAGGACTGTTGAAATCTTTGTATATATTGCTTCTAAATAGACTAAGAAACATATATGCAAAGCATCCAAACAGTACCATTCGCCAATTTTTTGTTCTTCAAGTTTAAGTGAACTACGAGCCCCATTGTTAATCCTTTAAAGGAAATTATTTGTAAATTTCGACAAGTAGAACAATGAATGGAACAGGTAGACGGTTGAAATCTTTGTATATATTGCTTCTATATAGTCTAAGAAACATATATGCAAAGCATCCAAACAGTACAATTCGCCAATTTTTTGTTTTTCAAGTTTAAGTGAACAATGAGCCCCAATGGTTAATCCTTTATCGGAAATTATTTGTAACTTTCGACAAGTAGAACAATGAATGGAACAGGTAGACGCTTGAAATCTTTGTATATATTGCTTCTATATAGTCTAAGAAACATATATGCAAAGCATCCAAACAGTACAATTCGCCAATTTTTTGTTCTTCAAGTTTAAGTGAACTACGAGCCCCATTGTTAATCCTTTAAAGGAAATTATTTCTAAATTTCGACAAGTAGAACAATGAATGGATCATGTAGACGGTTGAAATCATTGTATATATTGCTTCTATATAGTCTACGAAACATATATGCAAAGCATCCAAACAGTACCATTCGCCAATTTTTTGTTCTTCAAGTTTAAGTGAACTACGAGCCCCATTGTTAATCCCTTAACGGAAATTATTTGTATCTTTCGACAAGTAGAACAATGAATGGAACAGGTAGACTGTTGAAATCATTGTATATATTGCTTCTATATGGTCTAAGAAACATATATGCAAAGCATCCAAACAGTACAATTCGCCAATTTTTTGTTCTTCAAGTTTAAGTAAACTACGATCCCCATTGTTAATCCCTTAACGGAAATTATTTGAAACTGTCGACAAGTAGAACAATGAATGGAACAGGTAGACGGTTGAAATCATTGTATATATTGCTTCTATATAGTCTAAGAAACATATATGTAAAGCATCCAAACAGTACCATTCGCCAATTTTTTGTTCTTCAAGTTTAAGTGAACTACGAGCCCCATTGTTAATCCTTTAAAGGAAATTATTTGTAAATTTCGACAAGTAGAACAATGAATGGAACAGGTAGACGGTTGAAATCATTGTATATATTGCTTCTATATAGTCTACGAAACATATATGCAAAGCATCCAAACAGTACCATTCGCCAATTTTTTGTTCTTCAAGTTTAAGTGAACTACGAGCCCCATTGTTAATCCCTTAACGGAAATTATTTGTATCTTTCGACAAGTAGCACAATGAATGGAACAGGTAGACTGTTGAAATCATTGTATATATTGCTTCTATATAGTCTACGAAACATATATGCAAAGCATCCAAACAGTACCATTCGCCAATTTTTTGTTCTTCAAGTTTAAGTGAACTACGAGCCCCATTGTTAATCCCTTAACGGAAATTATTTGTATCTTTCGACAAGTAGCACAATGAATGGAACAGGTAGACTGTTGAAATCATTGTATATATTGCTTCTATATGGTCTAAGAAACATATATGCAAAGCATCCAAACAGTACAATTCGCCAATTTTTTGTTCTTCAAGTTTAAGTAAACTACGATCCCCATTGTTAATCCCTTAACGGAAATTATTTGAAACTGTCGACAAGTAGAACAATGAATGGAACAGGTAGACGGTTGAAATCATTGTATATATTGCTTCTATATAGTCTAAGAAACATATATGTAAAGCATCCAAACAGTACCATTCGCCAATTTTTTGTTCTTCAAGTTTAAGTGAACTACGAGCCCCATTGTTATTCCTTTAAAGGAAATTATTTGTAAATTTCGACAAGTAGAACAATGAATGGAACAGGTAGACGGTTGAAATCTTTGTATATATTGCTTCTATATAGTCTAAGAAACATATATGCAAAGCATCCAAACAGTACAATTCGCCAATTTTTTGTTCTTCAAGTTTAAGTGAACAATGAGCCCCAATGGTTAATCCTTTATCGGAAATTATTTGTAACTTTCGACAAGTAGAACAATGAATGGAACAGGTAGACGCTCGAAATCTTTGTATATATTGCTTCTATATAGTCTAAGAAACATATATGCAAAGCATCCAAACAGTACAATTCGCCAATTTATTGTTCTTCAAGTTTAAGTGAACAATGAGCCCCATTGTTAATCCATTAAAGGAAATTAATTGTAAATTTCGGCAAGTAGAACAATGAATGGAACAGGTAGACTGTTGAAATCATTGCATATATTGCTTCTATATAGTCTAAGAAACATATATGCAAAGCATCCAAACAGTAGAATTCGCCAATTTCTTGTTCTTCAAGTTTAAGTAAACTACGATACCCATTGTTAATCCCTTAACGGAAATTATTTGTAACTTTCGACAAGTAGAACAATGAATGGAACAGGTAGACGGATGAAATCTTTGTATATATTGCATCTATATAGTCTAAGAAACATATATGCAAAGCATCCAAATAGTACAATTCGACAATTTTTTGTTCTTCAAGTTTAAGTGAACAGCGAGCCCCATTGTTAACCCTTTATCGTAAATTATTTGTAATTTTCGACAAGTAGAACAGTGAATGGAACAGGTAGACGGTTGAAATCTTTGTATATATTGCTTCTATATAGTATAAGAAACATATATGCAAAGCATCCAAACAGTACAATTCGCCAATTTTTTGTTCTTCAAGTTTAAGTGAACAATGAGCCCCAATGGTTAATCCGTTATCGGAAATTATTTGTAACTTTCGACAAGTAGAACAATGAATGGAACAGGAGGACTGTTGAAATCTTTGTATATATTGCTTCTATATAGACTAAGAAACATATATGCAAAGCATCCAAACAGTACCATTCGCCAATTTTTTGTTCTTCAAGTTTAAGTGAACTACGAGCCCCATTGTTAATCCTTTAAAGGAAATTATTTGTAAATTTCGACAAGTAGAACAATGAATGGAACAGGTAGACGCTTGAAATCTTTGTATATATTGCTTCTATATAGTCTAAGAAACATATATGCAAAGCATCCAAACAGTACAATTCGCCAATTTATTGTTCTTCAAGTTTAAGTGAACAATGAGCCCCATTGTTAATCCATTAAAGGAAATTAATTGTAAATTTCGGCAAGTAGAACAATGAATGGAACAGGTAGACTGTTGAAATCATTGCATATATTGCTTCTATATAGTCTAAGAAACATATATGCAAAGCATCCAAACAGTAGAATTCGCCAATTTCTTGTTCTTCAAGTTTAAGTAAACTACGATCCCCATTGTTAATCCCTTAACGGAAATTATTTGTAACTTTCGACAAGTAGAACAATGAATGGAACAGGTAGACGGATGAAATCTTTGTATATATTGCTTCTATATAGACTAAGAAACATATATGCAAAGCATCCAAACAGTACCATTCGCCAATTTTTTGTTCTTCAAGTTTAAGTGAACTACGAGCCCCATTGTTAATCCTTTAAAGGAAATTATTTGTAAATTTCGACAAGTAGAACAATGAATGGAACAGGTAGACGGTTGAAATCTTTGTATATATTGCTTCTATATAGTCTAAGAAACATATATGCAAAGCATCCAAACAGTACAATTCGCCAATTTTTTGTTCTTCAAGTTTAAGTGAACAATGAGCCCCAATGGTTAATCCTTTATCGGAAATTATTTGTAACTTTCGACAAGTAGAACAATGAATGGAACAGGTAGACGCTTGAAATCTTTGTATATATTGCTTCTATATAGTCTAAGAAACATATATGCAAAGCATCCAAACAGTAGAATTCGCCAATTTCTTGTTCTTCAAGTATAAGTAAACTACGATCCCCATTGTTAATCCTTTAAAGGAAATTATTTCTAAATTTCGACAAGTAGAACAATGAATGGATCATGTAGACGGTTGAAATCATTGTATATATTGCTTCTATATAGTCTACGAAACATATATGCAAAGCATCCAAACAGTACCATTCGCCAATTTTTTGTTCTTCAAGTTTAAGTGAACTACGAGCCCCATTGTTAATCCCTTAACGGAAATTATTTGTATCTTTCGACAAGTAGAACAATGAATGGAACAGGTAGACTGTTGAAATCATTGTATATATTGCTTCTATATGGTCTAAGAAACATATATGCAAAGCATCCAAACAGTACAATTCGCCAATTTTTTGTTCTTCAAGTTTAAGTAAACTACGATCCCCATTGTTAATCCCTTAACGGAAATTATTTGAAACTGTCGACAAGTAGAACAATGAATGGAACAGGTAGACGGTTGAAATCATTGTATATATTGCTTCTATATAGTCTAAGAAACATATATGTAAAGCATCCAAACAGTACCATTCGCCAATTTTTTGTTCTTCAAGTTTAAGTGAACTACGAGCCCCATTGTTAATCCTTTAAAGGAAATTATTTGTAAATTTCGACAAGTAGAACAATGAATGGAACAGGTAGACGGTTGAAATCTTTGTATATATTGCTTCTATATAGTCTAAGAAACATATATGCAAAGCATCCAAACAGTACAATTCGCCAATTTTTTGTTCTTCAAGTTTAAGTGAACAATGAGCCCCAATGGTTAATCCTTTATCGGAAATTATTTGTAACTTTCGACAAGTAGAACAATGAATGGAACAGGTAGACGCTCGAAATCTTTGTATATATTGCTTCAATATAGTCTAAGAAACATATATGCAAAGCATCCAAACAGTACAATTCTCCAATTTATTGTTCTTCAAGTTTAAGTGAACAATGAGCCCCATTGTTAATCCATTAAAGGAAATTAATTGTAAATTTCGGCAAGTAGAACAATGAATGGAACAGGTAGACTGTTGAAATCATTGCATATATTGCTTCTATATAGTCTAAGAAACATATATGCAAAGCATCCAAACAGTACAATTCGCCAATTTTTTGTTCTTCAAGTTTAAGTGAACTACGAGCCCCATTGTTAATCCTTTAAAGGAAATTATTTGTAAATTTCGACAAGTAGAACAATGAATGGAACAGGTAGACGGTTGAAATCTTTGTATATATTGCTTCTATATAGTCTAAGAAACATATATGCAAAGCATCCAAACAGTACAATTCGCCAATTTTTTGTTCTTCAAGTTTAAGTGAACAATGAGCCCCAATGGTTAATCCTTTATCGGAAATTATTTGTAACTTTCGACAAGTAGAACAAGGAATGGAACAGGTAGACGGTTGAAATCATTGTATATATTGCTTCTATATAATCTAAGAAACATATATGCAAAGCATCCAAACAGTACAATTCGCCAATTTTTTGTTCTTCAAGTTTAAGTGAACTACGAGCCCCATTGTTAATCCTTTATCGGAAATTATTTGTAATTTTCGACAAGTAGAACAATGAATGGAACAGGTAGACGGTTGAAATCTTTGTATATATTGCTTCTATATAATCTAAGAAACATATATGCAAAGCATCTAAACGGTAACAATCGTCAATTTTTTGATCTTCAAGTTTAAGTGAACAGCGAGCCCCATTGATAATCATGAAATGGAAATTATTTGTAACTTTCTACAAGTAGAACAATGAATAGTACAGGTAGACGGGTGAAATCTTTCTATATATTGCTTCTAAATAGTCTATGAAACATATATGAAAAGCATCCAAACAGTACAATTCGCCAATTTTTTGTTCTTCAAGTTTAAGTGAACTACGAGCCCCATTGTTAATCCTTTAAAGGAAATTATTTCTAAATTTCGACAAGTAGAACAATGAATGGATCATGTAGACGGTTGAAATCATTGTATATATTGCTTCTATATAGTCTACGAAACATATATGCAAAGCATCCAAACAGTACCATTCGCCAATTTTTTGTTCTTCAAGTTTAAGTGAACTACGAGCCCCATTGTTAATCCCTTAACGGAAATTATTTGTATCTTTCGACAAGTAGAACAATGAATGGAACAGGTAGACTGTTGAAATCATTGTATATATTGCTTCTATATGGTCTAAGAAACATATATGCAAAGCAACCAAACAGTACAATTCGCCAATTTTTTGTTCTTCAAGTTTAAGTAAACTACGATCCCCATTGTTAATCCCTTAACGGAAATTATTTGAAACTGTCGACAAGTAGAACAGTGAATGGAACAGGTAGACGGTTGAAATCATTGTATATATTGCTTCTATATAGTCTAAGAAACATATATGTAAAGCATCCAAACAGTACCATTCGCCAATTTTTTGTTCTTCAAGTTTAAGTGAACTACGAGCCCCATTGTTAATCCTTTAAAGGAAATTATTTGTAAATTTCGACAAGTAGAACAATGAATGGAACAGGTAGACGGTTGAAATCTTTGTATATATTGCTTCTATATAGTCTAAGAAACATATATGCAAAGCATCCAAACAGTACAATTCGCCAATTTTTTGTTCTTCAAGTTTAAGTGAACAATGAGCCCCAATGGTTAATCCTTTATCGGAAATTATTTGTAACTTTCGACAAGTAGAACAATGAATGGAACAGGTAGACGCTCGAAATCTTTGTATATATTGCTTCTATATAGTCTAAGAAACATATATGCAAAGCATCCAAACAGTACAATTCGCCAATTTATTGTTCTTCAAGTTTAAGTGAACAATGAGCCCCATTGTTAATCCATTAAAGGAAATTAATTGTAAATTTCGGCAAGTAGAACAATGAATGGAACAGGTAGACTGTTGAAATCATTGCATATATTGCTTCTATATAGTCTAAGAAACATATATGCAAAGCATCCAAACAGTAGAATTCGCCAATTTCTTGTTCTTCAAGTTTAAGTAAACTACGATACCCATTGTTAATCCCTTAACGGAAATTATTTGTAACTTTCGACAAGTAGAACAATGAATGGAACAGGTAGACGGATGAAATCTTTGTATATATTGCATCTATATAGTCTAAGAAACATATATGCAAAGCATCCAAATAGTACAATTCGGCAATTTTTTGTTCTTCAAGTTTAAGTGAACAGCGAGCCCCATTGTTAACCCTTTATCGTAAATTATTTGTAATTTTCGACAAGTAGAACAGTGAATGGAACAGGTAGACGGTTGAAATCTTTGTATATATTGCTTCTATATAGTATAAGAAACATATATGCAAAGCATCCAAACAGTACAATTCGCCAATTTTTTGTTCTTCAAGTTTAAGTGAACAATGAGCCCCAATGGTTAATCCGTTATCGGAAATTATTTGTAACTTTCGACAAGTAGAACAATGAATGGAACAGGAGGACTGTTGAAATCTTTGTATATATTGCTTCTATATAGACTAAGAAACATATATGCAAAGCATCCAAACAGTACCATTCGCCAATTTTTTGTTCTTCAAGTTTAAGTGAACTACGAGCCCCATTGTTAATCCTTTAAAGGAAATTATTTGTAAATTTCGACAAGTAGAACAATGAATGGAACAGGTAGACGGTTGAAATCTTTGTATATATTGCTTCTATATAGTCTAAGAAACATATATGCAAAGCATCCAAACAGTACAATTCGCCAATTTTTTGTTCTTCAAGTTTAAGTGAACAATGAGCCCCAATGGTTAATCCTTTATCGGAAATTATTTGTAACTTTCGACAAGTAGAACAATGAATGGAACAGGTAGACGCTTGAAATCTTTGTATATATTGCTTCTATATAGTCTAAGAAACATATATGCAAAGCATCCAAACAGTACAATTCGCCAATTTATTGTTCTTCAAGTTTAAGTGAACAATGAGCCCCATTGTTAATCCATTAAAGGAAATTAATTGTAAATTTCGGCAAGTAGAACAATGAATGGAACAGGTAGACTGTTGAAATCATTGCATATATTGCTTCTATATAGTCTAAGAAACATATATGCAAAGCATCCAAACAGTAGAATTCGCCAATTTCTTGTTCTTCAAGTTTAAGTAAACTACGATCCCCATTGTTAATCCCTTAACGGAAATTATTTGTAACTTTCGACAAGTAGAACAATGAATGGAACAGGTAGACGGATGAAATCTTTGTATTTATTGCATCTATATAGTCTAAGAAACATATATGCAAAGCATCCAAATAGTACAATTCGACAATTTTTTGTTCTTCAAGTTTAAGTGAACAGCGAGCCCCATTGTTAACCCTTTATCGTAAATTATTTGTAATTTTCGACAAGTAGAACAGTGAATGGAACAGGTAGACGGTTGAAATCTTTGTATATATTGCTTCTATATAGTATAAGAAACATATATGCAAAGCATCCAAACAGTACAATTCGCCAATTTTTTGTTCTTCAAGTTTAAGTGAACAATGAGCCCCAATGGTTAATCCGTTATCGGAAATTATTTGTAACTTTCGACAAGTAGAACAATGAATGGAACAGGAGGACTGTTGAAATCTTTGTATATATTGCTTCTATATAGTCTAAGAAACTGTGGGATTTAAATTAGAAATGGTTCTTTAATATAAGTGGATTAATACAAAAACCAAAGATATTGTACACTGTATTTCGCAGGTTTAAATCGCACGCTGTTTTTTCTCTCGCTCTGTTCGCTTACGCTCTTCGCTTTACAATCGCTCGCGAGACCTACTGTCGCACGGATTTAAACGTTCCCCGGCCGTTTTTTTGACAGTACCGAACCTCCTTCGGCGGTCGCTGAACTCTCCGGCCGGGTAACGCCCGTCTAAAGACAACACGGGAAGACCTCCTGTAGGACAAGTGCGCTAGGTCTTGTTTTTAAAATGCGGTCATCGCACCGCACCGATCAACCGTACCTACAAAACATATATGCAAAGCATCCAAACAGTACCATTCGCCAATTTTTTGTTCTTCAAGTTTAAGTGAACTACGAGCCCCATTGTTAATCCTTTAAAGGAAATTATTTGTAAATTTCGACAAGTAGAACAATGAATGGAACAGGTAGACTGTTGAAATCATTGTATATATTGCTTCTATATAGTCTAAGAAACATATATGCAAAGCATCCAAACAGTACAATTCGCCAATTTTTTGTTCTTCAAGTTTAAGTAAACTACGATCCCCATTGTTAATCCCTTAACGGAAATTATTTGTGACTTTCGACAAGTAGAACAATGAATGGAACAGGAGGACTGTTGAAATCTTTGTATATATTGCTTCTATATAGTCCAAGAAACATATATGCAAAGCGTCCAAACAGTACAATTCGCCAATTTTTTGTTCTTCAAGTTTAAGTGAACAATGAGCCCCAATGGTTAATCCTTTATCGGAAATTATTTGTAACTTTCGACAAGTAGAACAATGAATGGAACAGGTAGACGCTTGAAATCTTTGTATATATTGCTTCTATATAGTCTAAGAAACATATATGCAAAGCATCCAAACAGTACAATTCGCCAATTTTTTGTTCTTCAAGTTTAAGTGAACTACGAGCCCCATTGTTAATCCTTTAAAGGAAATTATTTCTAAATTTCGACAAGTAGAACAATGAATGGATCATGTAGACGGTTGAAATCATTGTATATATTGCTTCTATATAGTCTACGAAACATATATGCAAAGCATCCAAACAGTACCATTCGCCAATTTTTTGTTCTTCAAGTTTAAGTGAACTACGAGCCCCATTGTTAATCCCTTAACGGAAATTATTTGTATCTTTCGACAAGTAGAACAATGAATGGAACAGGTAGACTGTTGAAATCATTGTATATATTGCTTCTATATGGTCTAAGAAACATATATGCAAAGCATCCAAACAGTACAATTCGCCAATTTTTTGTTCTTCAAGTTTAAGTAAACTACGATCCCCATTGTTAATCCCTTAACGGAAATTATTTGAAACTGTCGACAAGTAGAACAATGAATGGAACAGGTAGACGGTTGAAATCATTGTATATATTGCTTCTATATAGTCTAAGAAACATATATGTAAAGCATCCAAACAGTACCATTCGCCAATTTTTTGTTCTTCAAGTTTAAGTGAACTACGAGCCCCATTGTTAATCCTTTAAAGGAAATTATTTGTAAATTTCGACAAGTAGAACAATGAATGGAACAGGTAGACGCTCGAAATCTTTGTATATATTGCTTCTATATAGTCTAAGAAACATATATGCAAAGCATCCAAACAGTACAATTCGCCAATTTATTGTTCTTCAAGTTTAAGTGAACAATGAGCCCCATTGTTAATCCATTAAAGGAAATTAATTGTAAATTTCGGCAAGTAGAACAATGAATGGAACAGGTAGACTGTTGAAATCATTGCATATATTGCTTCTATATAGTCTAAGAAACATATATGCAAAGCATCCAAACAGTAGAATTCGCCAATTTCTTGTTCTTCAAGTTTAAGTAAACTACGATCCCCATTGTTAATCCCTTAACGGAAATTATTTGTAACTTTCGACAAGTAGAACAATGAATGGAACGGGTAGACGGATGAAATCTTTGTATATATTGCATCTATATAGTCTAAGAAACATATATGCAAAGCATCCAAATAGTACAATTCGACAATTTTTTGTTCTTCAAGTTTAAGTGAACAGCGAGCCCCATTGTTAACCCTTTATCGTAAATTATTTGTAATTTTCGACAAGTAGAACAGTGAATGGAACAGGTAGACGGTTGAAATCTTTGTATATATTGCTTCTATATAATCTAAGAAACATATATGCAAAGCATCTAAACGGTAACAATCGTCAATTTTTTGATCTTCAAGTTTAAGTGAACAGCGAGCCCCATTGATAATCATGAAATGGAAATTATTTGTAACTTTCTACAAGTAGAACAATGAATAGTACAGGTAGACGGGTGAAATCTTTCTATATATTGCTTCTAAATAGTCTATGAAACATATATGAAAAGCATCCAAACAGTACAATTCGCCAATTTTTTGTTCTTCAAGTTTAAGTGAACTACGAGCCCCATTGTTAATCCTTTAAAGGAAATTATTTCTAAATTTCGACAAGTAGAACAATGAATGGATCATGTAGACGGTTGAAATCATTGTATATATTGCTTCTATATAGTCTACGAAACATATATGCAAAGCATCCAAACAGTACCATTCGCCAATTTTTTGTTCTTCAAGTTTAAGTGAACTACGAGCCCCGTTGTTAATCCCTTAACGGAAATTATTTGTAGCTTTCGACAAGTAGAACAATGAATGGAACAGGTAGACTGTTGAAATCATTGTATATATTGCTTCTATATGGTCTAAGAAACATATATGCAAAGCATCCAAACAGTACAATTCGCCAATTTTTTGTTCTTCAAGTTTAAGTAAACTACGATCCCCATTGTTAATCCCTTAACGGAAATTATTTGAAACTGTCGACAAGTAGAACAATGATTGGAACACGTAGACGGTTGAAATCTTTGTATATATTGCTTCTATATAGTCTAAGAAACATATATGCAAAGCATCCAAACAGTACAATACGCCAATTTATTGTTCTTCACGTTTAAGTGAACAACGAGCCCCATTGTTAATCCTTTAAAGGAAATTATTTGTAAATTTCGACAAGTAGAACAATGAATGGAACAGGTAGACGGTTGAAATCTTTGTATATATTGCTACTATATAATCTAAGAAACATATATGCAAAGCATCCAAACAGTACCATTCGCCAATTTTTTGATCTTCAAGTTTAAGTGAACTACGAGCCCCATTGTTAATCCTTTAAAGGAAATTATTTGTAAATTTCAACAAGTAGAACAATGAATGGAACAGGTAGACTGTTGAAATCATTGTATATATTGCTTCTGTATAGTCTAAGAAACATATATGCAAAGAATCCAAACAGTACAATTCGTCAATTATTTGATCTTCAAGTTTAAGTGAACTACGAGCCCCATTGTTAATACTTTAACGGAAATTATTTGTAACTTGCGACAAGTAGAACAATGAATGGAACAGGTAGCCGGTTGAAACCAATGTATATATTGCTTCTATATAGTCTAAGAAACATATATGCAAAGAATCCAAACAGTACAATTCGCGAATTTATTGTTCTTCAAGTTTAAGTGAACAACGAGCCCCATTGTTAATCCTTTAAAGGAAATTATTTGTAAATTTCGACAAGTAGAACAATGATTGGAACACGTAGACGGTTGAAATCTTTGTATATATTGCTTCTATATAGTCTAAGAAACATATATGCAAAGCATCCAAAAAGTACAATACGCCAATTTTTTGTTCTTCAAGTTTAAGTAAACTACGATCCCCATTGTTAATCCCTTAACGGAAATTATTTGTAACTTTCGACAAGTAGAACAATGAATGGAACTGGTAGACGGTTGAAATCATTGTATATATTGCTTCTATATAGTCTAAGAAACATATATGCAAAGCATCCAAATAGTACAATTCGACAATTCTTTGTTCTTCAAGTTTAAGTGAACAATTAGCCCCAATGGTTAATCCTTTATCGGAAATTATTTGTAATTTTCGACAAGTAGAACAATGAATGGAACAGGTAGACAGTTGAAATCTTTGTATATATTGCTTCTATATAATCTAAGAAACATATATGCAAAGCATCCAAACAGTACAAATCGCCAATTATTTCATCTTCATGTTTAAGTGAACTACGAGCCCCATTGTTAAAACTTTAACGGAAATTATTTGTAACTTTCGACAAGTAGAACAATGAATGGAACTGGTAGACGGTTGAAATCTTTTTATATATTGCCTCTATATAGTCTAAGAAACATATATGCAAAGCATCCAAACAGTACCATTCGCCAATTTTTTGTTGTTCAAGTTTAAGTGAACAATGAGCCCCAATGGTTAATCCTTTATCGGAAATTACTTGTAATTTTCGACAAGTAGAACAATCGATGGAACAGGTAGACGGTTGAAATCATTGTATATATTGCTTCTATATAATCTAAGAAACATATCTTCAAAGCATCCAAACAGTACCATTCGCCAATTTTTTGTTCTTCAAGTTTAAGTGATCTACGAGCCCCATTGTTAATCCTTTATCGGAAATTATTTGTAATTTTCGACAAGTAGAACAATGAATGGAACAGGTAGACGGTTGAAATCTTTGTATATATTGCTTCTATATAATCTAAGAAACATATATGCAAAGCATCTAAACGGTAACAATCGTCAATTTTTTGATCTTCAAGTTTAAGTGAACAGCGAGCCCCATTGATAATCATGAAATGGAAATTATTTGTAACTTTCTACAAGTAGAACAATGAATAGTACAGGTAGACGGGTGAAATCTTTCTATATATTGCTTCTAAATAGTCTATGAAACATATATGAAAAGCATCCAAACAGTACAATTCGCCAATTTTTTGTTCTTCAAGTTTAAGTGAACTACGAGCCCCATTGTTAATCCTATAAAGGAAATTATTTCTAAATTTCGACAAGTAGAACAATGAATGGATCATGTAGACGGTTGAAATCATTGTATATATTGCTTCTATATAGTCTACGAAACATATATGCAAAGCATCCAAACAGTACCATTCGCCAATTTTTTGTTCTTCAAGTTTAAGTGAACTACGAGCCCCGTTGTTAATCCCTTAACGGAAATTATTTGTAGCTTTCGACAAGTAGAACAATGAATGGAACAGGTAGACTGTTGAAATCATTGTATATATTGCTTCTATATGGTCTAAGAAACATATATGCAAAGCATCCAAACAGTACAATTCGCCAATTTTTTGTTCTTCAAGTTTAAGTAAACTACGATCCCCATTGTTAATCCCTTAACGGAAATTATTTGAAACTGTCGACAAGTAGAACAATGAATGGAACAGGTAGACGGATGAAATCTTTGTATATATTGCATCTATATAGTCTAAGAAACATATATGCAAAGCATCCAAATAGTACAATTCGACAATTTTTTGTTCTTCAAGTTTAAGTGAACAGCGAGCCCCATTGTTAACCCTTTATCGTAAATTATTTGTAATTTTCGACAAGTAGAACAGTGAATGGAACAGGTAGACGGTTGAAATCTTTGTATATATTGCTTCTATATAGTATAAGAAACATATATGCAAAGCATCCAAACAGTACAATTCGCCAATTTTTTGTTCTTCAAGTTTAAGTGAACAATGAGCCCCAATGGTTAATCCGTTATCGGAAATTATTTGTAACTTTCGACAAGTAGAACAATGAATGGAACAGGAGGACTGTTGAAATCTTTGTATATATTGCTTCTATATAGACTAAGAAACATATATGCAAAGCATCCAAACAGTACCATTCGCCAATTTTTTGTTCTTCAAGTTTAAGTGAACTACGAGCCCCATTGTTAATCCTTTAAAGGAAATTATTTGTAAATTTCGACAAGTAGAACAATGAATGGAACAGGTAGACGCTTGAAATCTTTGTATATATTGCTTCTATATAGTCTAAGAAACATATATGCAAAGCATCCAAACAGTACAATTCGCCAATTTATTGTTCTTCAAGTTTAAGTGAACAATGAGCCCCATTGTTAATCCATTAAAGGAAATTAATTGTAAATTTCGGCAAGTAGAACAATGAATGGAACAGGTAGACTGTTGAAATCATTGCATATATTGCTTCTATATAGTCTAAGAAACATATATGCAAAGCATCCAAACAGTAGAATTCGCCAATTTCTTGTTCTTCAAGTTTAAGTAAACTACGATCCCCATTGTTAATCCCTTAACGGAAATTATTTGTAACTTTCGACAAGTAGAACAATGAATGGAACAGGTAGACGGATGAAATCTTTGTATATATTGCTTCTATATAGACTAAGAAACATATATGCAAAGCATCCAAACAGTACCATTCGCCAATTTTTTGTTCTTCAAGTTTAAGTGAACTACGAGCCCCATTGTTAATCCTTTAAAGGAAATTATTTGTAAATTTCGACAAGTAGAACAATGAATGGAACAGGTAGACGGTTGAAATCTTTGTATATATTGCTTCTATATAGTCTAAGAAACATATATGCAAAGCATCCAAACAGTACAATTCGCCAATTTTTTGTTCTTCAAGTTTAAGTGAACAATGAGCCCCAATGGTTAATCCTTTATCGGAAATTATTTGTAACTTTCGACAAGTAGAACAATGAATGGAACAGGTAGACGCTTGAAATCTTTGTATATATTGCTTCTATATAGTCTAAGAAACATATATGCAAAGCATCCAAACAGTAGAATTCGCCAATTTCTTGTTCTTCAAGTATAAGTAAACTACGATCCCCATTGTTAATCCTTTAAAGGAAATTATTTCTAAATTTCGACAAGTAGAACAATGAATGGATCATGTAGACGGTTGAAATCATTGTATATATTGCTTCTATATAGTCTACGAAACATATATGCAAAGCATCCAAACAGTACCATTCGCCAATTTTTTGTTCTTCAAGTTTAAGTGAACTACGAGCCCCATTGTTAATCCCTTAACGGAAATTATTTGTATCTTTCGACAAGTAGAACAATGAATGGAACAGGTAGACTGTTGAAATCATTGTATATATTGCTTCTATATGGTCTAAGAAACATATATGCAAAGCATCCAAACAGTACAATTCGCCAATTTTTTGTTCTTCAAGTTTAAGTAAACTACGATCCCCATTGTTAATCCCTTAACGGAAATTATTTGAAACTGTCGACAAGTAGAACAATGAATGGAACAGGTAGACGGTTGAAATCATTGTATATATTGCTTCTATATAGTCTAAGAAACATATATGTAAAGCATCCAAACAGTACCATTCGCCAATTTTTTGTTCTTCAAGTTTAAGTGAACTACGAGCCCCATTGTTAATCCTTTAAAGGAAATTATTTGTAAATTTCGACAAGTAGAACAATGAATGGAACAGGTAGACGGTTGAAATCTTTGTATATATTGCTTCTATATAGTCTAAGAAACATATATGCAAAGCATCCAAACAGTACAATTCGCCAATTTTTTGTTCTTCAAGTTTAAGTGAACAATGAGCCCCAATGGTTAATCCTTTATCGGAAATTATTTGTAACTTTCGACAAGTAGAACAATGAATGGAACAGGTAGACGCTCGAAATCTTTGTATATATTGCTTCAATATAGTCTAAGAAACATATATGCAAAGCATCCAAACAGTACAATTCTCCAATTTATTGTTCTTCAAGTTTAAGTGAACAATGAGCCCCATTGTTAATCCATTAAAGGAAATTAATTGTAAATTTCGGCAAGTAGAACAATGAATGGAACAGGTAGACTGTTGAAATCATTGCATATATTGCTTCTATATAGTCTAAGAAACATATATGCAAAGCATCCAAACAGTACAATTCGCCAATTTTTTGTTCTTCAAGTTTAAGTGAACTACGAGCCCCATTGTTAATCCTTTAAAGGAAATTATTTGTAAATTTCGACAAGTAGAACAATGAATGGAACAGGTAGACGGTTGAAATCTTTGTATATATTGCTTCTATATAGTCTAAGAAACATATATGCAAAGCATCCAAACAGTACAATTCGCCAATTTTTTGTTCTTCAAGTTTAAGTGAACAATGAGCCCCAATGGTTAATCCTTTATCGGAAATTATTTGTAACTTTCGACAAGTAGAACAAGGAATGGAACAGGTAGACGGTTGAAATCATTGTATATATTGCTTCTATATAATCTAAGAAACATATATGCAAAGCATCCAAACAGTACAATTCGCCAATTTTTTGTTCTTCAAGTTTAAGTGAACTACGAGCCCCATTGTTAATCCTTTATCGGAAATTATTTGTAATTTTCGACAAGTAGAACAATGAATGGAACAGGTAGACGGTTGAAATCTTTGTATATATTGCTTCTATATAATCTAAGAAACATATATGCAAAGCATCTAAACGGTAACAATCGTCAATTTTTTGATCTTCAAGTTTAAGTGAACAGCGAGCCCCATTGATAATCATGAAATGGAAATTATTTGTAACTTTCTACAAGTAGAACAATGAATAGTACAGGTAGACGGGTGAAATCTTTCTATATATTGCTTCTAAATAGTCTATGAAACATATATGAAAAGCATCCAAACAGTACAATTCGCCAATTTTTTGTTCTTCAAGTTTAAGTGAACTACGAGCCCCATTGTTAATCCTTTAAAGGAAATTATTTCTAAATTTCGACAAGTAGAACAATGAATGGATCATGTAGACGGTTGAAATCATTGTATATATTGCTTCTATATAGTCTACGAAACATATATGCAAAGCATCCAAACAGTACCATTCGCCAATTTTTTGTTCTTCAAGTTTAAGTGAACTACGAGCCCCATTGTTAATCCCTTAACGGAAATTATTTGTATCTTTCGACAAGTAGAACAATGAATGGAACAGGTAGACTGTTGAAATCATTGTATATATTGCTTCTATATGGTCTAAGAAACATATATGCAAAGCAACCAAACAGTACAATTCGCCAATTTTTTGTTCTTCAAGTTTAAGTAAACTACGATCCCCATTGTTAATCCCTTAACGGAAATTATTTGAAACTGTCGACAAGTAGAACAGTGAATGGAACAGGTAGACGGTTGAAATCATTGTATATATTGCTTCTATATAGTCTAAGAAACATATATGTAAAGCATCCAAACAGTACCATTCGCCAATTTTTTGTTCTTCAAGTTTAAGTGAACTACGAGCCCCATTGTTAATCCTTTAAAGGAAATTATTTGTAAATTTCGACAAGTAGAACAATGAATGGAACAGGTAGACGCTTGAAATCTTTGTATATATTGCTTCTATATAGTCTAAGAAACATATATGCAAAGCATCCAAACAGTACAATTCGCCAATTTTTTGTTCTTCAAGTTTAAGTGAACAATGAGCCCCAATGGTTAATCCTTTATCGGAAATTATTTGTAACTTTCGACAAGTAGAACAATGAATGGAACAGGTAGACGCTCGAAATCTTTGTATATATTGCTTCTATATAGTCTAAGAAACATATATGCAAAGCATCCAAACAGTACAATTCGCCAATTTATTGTTCTTCAAGTTTAAGTGAACAATGAGCCCCATTGTTAATCCATTAAAGGAAATTAATTGTAAATTTCGGCAAGTAGAACAATGAATGGAACAGGTAGACTGTTGAAATCATTGCATATATTGCTTCTATATAGTCTAAGAAACATATATGCAAAGCATCCAAACAGTAGAATTCGCCAATTTCTTGTTCTTCAAGTTTAAGTAAACTACGATACCCATTGTTAATCCCTTAACGGAAATTATTTGTAACTTTCGACAAGTAGAACAATGAATGGAACAGGTAGACGGATGAAATCTTTGTATATATTGCATCTATATAGTCTAAGAAACATATATGCAAAGCATCCAAATAGTACAATTCGGCAATTTTTTGTTCTTCAAGTTTAAGTGAACAGCGAGCCCCATTGTTAACCCTTTATCGTAAATTATTTGTAATTTTCGACAAGTAGAACAGTGAATGGAACAGGTAGACGGTTGAAATCTTTGTATATATTGCTTCTATATAGTATAAGAAACATATATGCAAAGCATCCAAACAGTACAATTCGCCAATTTTTTGTTCTTCAAGTTTAAGTGAACAATGAGCCCCAATGGTTAATCCGTTATCGGAAA
This sequence comes from Cerceris ruficornis, assembly GCA_963989415.1. NCBI lineage: Eukaryota > Metazoa > Arthropoda > Insecta > Hymenoptera > Crabronidae > Cerceris > Cerceris ruficornis. Next base: position 181,053 of record CAXDIW010000264.1, on the reverse strand, counting down.
TTATTTGTAACTTTCGACAAGTAGAACAATGAATGGAACAGGAGGACTGTTGAAATCTTTGTATATATTGCTTCTATATAGACTAAGAAACATATATGCAAAGCATCCAAACAGTACCATTCGCCAATTTTTTGTTCTTCAAGTTTAAGTGAACTACGAGCCCCATTGTTAATCCTTTAAAGGAAATTATTTGTAAATTTCGACAAGTAGAACAATGAATGGAACAGGTAGACGGTTGAAATCTTTGTATATATTGCTTCTATATAGTCTAAGAAACATATATGCAAAGCATCCAAACAGTACAATTCGCCAATTTTTTGTTCTTCAAGTTTAAGTGAACAATGAGCCCCAATGGTTAATCCTTTATCGGAAATTATTTGTAACTTTCGACAAGTAGAACAATGAATGGAACAGGTAGACGCTTGAAATCTTTGTATATATTGCTTCTATATAGTCTAAGAAACATATATGCAAAGCATCCAAACAGTACAATTCGCCAATTTATTGTTCTTCAAGTTTAAGTGAACAATGAGCCCCATTGTTAATCCATTAAAGGAAATTAATTGTAAATTTCGGCAAGTAGAACAATGAATGGAACAGGTAGACTGTTGAAATCATTGCATATATTGCTTCTATATAGTCTAAGAAACATATATGCAAAGCATCCAAACAGTAGAATTCGCCAATTTCTTGTTCTTCAAGTTTAAGTAAACTACGATCCCCATTGTTAATCCCTTAACGGAAATTATTTGTAACTTTCGACAAGTAGAACAATGAATGGAACAGGTAGACGGATGAAATCTTTGTATTTATTGCATCTATATAGTCTAAGAAACATATATGCAAAGCATCCAAATAGTACAATTCGACAATTTTTTGTTCTTCAAGTTTAAGTGAACAGCGAGCCCCATTGTTAACCCTTTATCGTAAATTATTTGTAATTTTCGACAAGTAGAACAGTGAATGGAACAGGTAGACGGTTGAAATCTTTGTATATATTGCTTCTATATAGTATAAGAAACATATATGCAAAGCATCCAAACAGTACAATTCGCCAATTTTTTGTTCTTCAAGTTTAAGTGAACAATGAGCCCCAATGGTTAATCCGTTATCGGAAATTATTTGTAACTTTCGACAAGTAGAACAATGAATGGAACAGGAGGACTGTTGAAATCTTTGTATATATTGCTTCTATATAGTCTAAGAAACTGTGGGATTTAAATTAGAAATGGTTCTTTAATATAAGTGGATTAATACAAAAACCAAAGATATTGTACACTGTATTTCGCAGGTTTAAATCGCACGCTGTTTTTTCTCTCGCTCTGTTCGCTTACGCTCTTCGCTTTACAATCGCTCGCGAGACCTACTGTCGCACGGATTTAAACGTTCCCCGGCCGTTTTTTTGACAGTACCGAACCTCCTTCGGCGGTCGCTGAACTCTCCGGCCGGGTAACGCCCGTCTAAAGACAACACGGGAAGACCTCCTGTAGGACAAGTGCGCTAGGTCTTGTTTTTAAAATGCGGTCATCGCACCGCACCGATCAACCGTACCTACAAAACATATATGCAAAGCATCCAAACAGTACCATTCGCCAATTTTTTGTTCTTCAAGTTTAAGTGAACTACGAGCCCCATTGTTAATCCTTTAAAGGAAATTATTTGTAAATTTCGACAAGTAGAACAATGAATGGAACAGGTAGACTGTTGAAATCATTGTATATATTGCTTCTATATAGTCTAAGAAACATATATGCAAAGCATCCAAACAGTACAATTCGCCAATTTTTTGTTCTTCAAGTTTAAGTAAACTACGATCCCCATTGTTAATCCCTTAACGGAAATTATTTGTGACTTTCGACAAGTAGAACAATGAATGGAACAGGAGGACTGTTGAAATCTTTGTATATATTGCTTCTATATAGTCCAAGAAACATATATGCAAAGCGTCCAAACAGTACAATTCGCCAATTTTTTGTTCTTCAAGTTTAAGTGAACAATGAGCCCCAATGGTTAATCCTTTATCGGAAATTATTTGTAACTTTCGACAAGTAGAACAATGAATGGAACAGGTAGACGCTTGAAATCTTTGTATATATTGCTTCTATATAGTCTAAGAAACATATATGCAAAGCATCCAAACAGTACAATTCGCCAATTTTTTGTTCTTCAAGTTTAAGTGAACTACGAGCCCCATTGTTAATCCTTTAAAGGAAATTATTTCTAAATTTCGACAAGTAGAACAATGAATGGATCATGTAGACGGTTGAAATCATTGTATATATTGCTTCTATATAGTCTACGAAACATATATGCAAAGCATCCAAACAGTACCATTCGCCAATTTTTTGTTCTTCAAGTTTAAGTGAACTACGAGCCCCATTGTTAATCCCTTAACGGAAATTATTTGTATCTTTCGACAAGTAGAACAATGAATGGAACAGGTAGACTGTTGAAATCATTGTATATATTGCTTCTATATGGTCTAAGAAACATATATGCAAAGCATCCAAACAGTACAATTCGCCAATTTTTTGTTCTTCAAGTTTAAGTAAACTACGATCCCCATTGTTAATCCCTTAACGGAAATTATTTGAAACTGTCGACAAGTAGAACAATGAATGGAACAGGTAGACGGTTGAAATCATTGTATATATTGCTTCTATATAGTCTAAGAAACATATATGTAAAGCATCCAAACAGTACCATTCGCCAATTTTTTGTTCTTCAAGTTTAAGTGAACTACGAGCCCCATTGTTAATCCTTTAAAGGAAATTATTTGTAAATTTCGACAAGTAGAACAATGAATGGAACAGGTAGACGCTCGAAATCTTTGTATATATTGCTTCTATATAGTCTAAGAAACATATATGCAAAGCATCCAAACAGTACAATTCGCCAATTTATTGTTCTTCAAGTTTAAGTGAACAATGAGCCCCATTGTTAATCCATTAAAGGAAATTAATTGTAAATTTCGGCAAGTAGAACAATGAATGGAACAGGTAGACTGTTGAAATCATTGCATATATTGCTTCTATATAGTCTAAGAAACATATATGCAAAGCATCCAAACAGTAGAATTCGCCAATTTCTTGTTCTTCAAGTTTAAGTAAACTACGATCCCCATTGTTAATCCCTTAACGGAAATTATTTGTAACTTTCGACAAGTAGAACAATGAATGGAACGGGTAGACGGATGAAATCTTTGTATATATTGCATCTATATAGTCTAAGAAACATATATGCAAAGCATCCAAATAGTACAATTCGACAATTTTTTGTTCTTCAAGTTTAAGTGAACAGCGAGCCCCATTGTTAACCCTTTATCGTAAATTATTTGTAATTTTCGACAAGTAGAACAGTGAATGGAACAGGTAGACGGTTGAAATCTTTGTATATATTGCTTCTATATAATCTAAGAAACATATATGCAAAGCATCTAAACGGTAACAATCGTCAATTTTTTGATCTTCGAGTTTAAGTGAACAGCGAGCCCCATTGATAATCATGAAATGGAAATTATTTGTAACTTTCTACAAGTAGAACAATGAATAGTACAGGTAGACGGGTGAAATCTTTCTATATATTGCTTCTAAATAGTCTATGAAACATATATGAAAAGCATCCAAACAGTACAATTCGCCAATTTTTTGTTCTTCAAGTTTAAGTGAACTACGAGCCCCATTGTTAATCCTTTAAAGGAAATTATTTCTAAATTTCGACAAGTAGAACAATGAATGGATCATGTAGACGGTTGAAATCATTGTATATATTGCTTCTATATAGTCTACGAAACATATATGCAAAGCATCCAAACAGTACCATTCGCCAATTTTTTGTTCTTCAAGTTTAAGTGAACTACGAGCCCCGTTGTTAATCCCTTAACGGAAATTATTTGTAGCTTTCGACAAGTAGAACAATGAATGGAACAGGTAGACTGTTGAAATCATTGTATATATTGCTTCTATATGGTCTAAGAAACATATATGCAAAGCATCCAAACAGTACAATTCGCCAATTTTTTGTTCTTCAAGTTTAAGTAAACTACGATCCCCATTGTTAATCCCTTAACGGAAATTATTTGAAACTGTCGACAAGTAGAACAATGATTGGAACACGTAGACGGTTGAAATCTTTGTATATATTGCTTCTATATAGTCTAAGAAACATATATGCAAAGCATCCAAACAGTACAATACGCCAATTTATTGTTCTTCACGTTTAAGTGAACAACGAGCCCCATTGTTAATCCTTTAAAGGAAATTATTTGTAAATTTCGACAAGTAGAACAATGAATGGAACAGGTAGACGGTTGAAATCTTTGTATATATTGCTACTATATAATCTAAGAAACATATATGCAAAGCATCCAAACAGTACCATTCGCCAATTTTTTGATCTTCAAGTTTAAGTGAACTACGAGCCCCATTGTTAATCCTTTAAAGGAAATTATTTGTAAATTTCAACAAGTAGAACAATGAATGGAACAGGTAGACTGTTGAAATCATTGTATATATTGCTTCTGTATAGTCTAAGAAACATATATGCAAAGAATCCAAACAGTACAATTCGTCAATTATTTGATCTTCAAGTTTAAGTGAACTACGAGCCCCATTGTTAATACTTTAACGGAAATTATTTGTAACTTGCGACAAGTAGAACAATGAATGGAACAGGTAGCCGGTTGAAACCAATGTATATATTGCTTCTATATAGTCTAAGAAACATATATGCAAAGAATCCAAACAGTACAATTCGCGAATTTATTGTTCTTCAAGTTTAAGTGAACAACGAGCCCCATTGTTAATCCTTTAAAGGAAATTATTTGTAAATTTCGACAAGTAGAACAATGATTGGAACACGTAGACGGTTGAAATCTTTGTATATATTGCTTCTATATAGTCTAAGAAACATATATGCAAAGCATCCAAAAAGTACAATACGCCAATTTTTTGTTCTTCAAGTTTAAGTAAACTACGATCCCCATTGTTAATCCCTTAACGGAAATTATTTGTAACTTTCGACAAGTAGAACAATGAATGGAACTGGTAGACGGTTGAAATCATTGTATATATTGCTTCTATATAGTCTAAGAAACATATATGCAAAGCATCCAAATAGTACAATTCGACAATTCTTTGTTCTTCAAGTTTAAGTGAACAATTAGCCCCAATGGTTAATCCTTTATCGGAAATTATTTGTAATTTTCGACAAGTAGAACAATGAATGGAACAGGTAGACAGTTGAAATCTTTGTATATATTGCTTCTATATAATCTAAGAAACATATATGCAAAGCATCCAAACAGTACAAATCGCCAATTATTTCATCTTCATGTTTAAGTGAACTACGAGCCCCATTGTTAAAACTTTAACGGAAATTATTTGTAACTTTCGACAAGTAGAACAATGAATGGAACTGGTAGACGGTTGAAATCTTTTTATATATTGCCTCTATATAGTCTAAGAAACATATATGCAAAGCATCCAAACAGTACCATTCGCCAATTTTTTGTTGTTCAAGTTTAAGTGAACAATGAGCCCCAATGGTTAATCCTTTATCGGAAATTACTTGTAATTTTCGACAAGTAGAACAATCGATGGAACAGGTAGACGGTTGAAATCATTGTATATATTGCTTCTATATAATCTAAGAAACATATCTTCAAAGCATCCAAACAGTACCATTCGCCAATTTTTTGTTCTTCAAGTTTAAGTGATCTACGAGCCCCATTGTTAATCCTTTATCGGAAATTATTTGTAATTTTCGACAAGTAGAACAATGAATGGAACAGGTAGACGGTTGAAATCTTTGTATATATTGCTTCTATATAATCTAAGAAACATATATGCAAAGCATCTAAACGGTAACAATCGTCAATTTTTTGATCTTCAAGTTTAAGTGAACAGCGAGCCCCATTGATAATCATGAAATGGAAATTATTTGTAACTTTCTACAAGTAGAACAATGAATAGTACAGGTAGACGGGTGAAATCTTTCTATATATTGCTTCTAAATAGTCTATGAAACATATATGAAAAGCATCCAAACAGTACAATTCGCCAATTTTTTGTTCTTCAAGTTTAAGTGAACTACGAGCCCCATTGTTAATCCTATAAAGGAAATTATTTCTAAATTTCGACAAGTAGAACAATGAATGGATCATGTAGACGGTTGAAATCATTGTATATATTGCTTCTATATAGTCTACGAAACATATATGCAAAGCATCCAAACAGTACCATTCGCCAATTTTTTGTTCTTCAAGTTTAAGTGAACTACGAGCCCCGTTGTTAATCCCTTAACGGAAATTATTTGTAGCTTTCGACAAGTAGAACAATGAATGGAACAGGTAGACTGTTGAAATCATTGTATATATTGCTTCTATATGGTCTAAGAAACATATATGCAAAGCATCCAAACAGTACAATTCGCCAATTTTTTGTTCTTCAAGTTTAAGTAAACTACGATCCCCATTGTTAATCCCTTAACGGAAATTATTTGAAACTGTCGACAAGTAGAACAATGAATGGAACAGGTAGACGGTTGAAATCATTGTATATATTGCTTCTATATAGTCTAAGAAACATATATGTAAAGCATCCAAACAGTACCATTCGCCAATTTTTTGTTCTTCAAGTTTAAGTGAACTACGAGACCCATTGTTAATCCTTTAAAGGAAATTATTTGTAAATTTCGACAAGTAGAACAATGAATGGAACAGGTAGACGGTTGAAATCTTTGTATATATTGCTTCTATATAGTCTAAGAAACATATATGCAAAGCATCCAAACAGTACAATTCGCCAATTTTTTGTTCTTCAAGTTTAAGTGAACAATGAGCCCCAATGGTTAATCCTTTATCGGAAATTATTTGTAACTTTCGACAAGTAGAACAATGAATGGAACAGGTAGACGCTCGAAATCTTTGTATATATTGCTTCTATATAGTCTAAGAAACATATATGCAAAGCATCCAAACAGTACCATTCGCCAATTTATTGTTCTTCAAGTTTAAGTGAACAACGAACCCCACTGATAATCATTAAAGGGAAATTATTTGTAACTTTCGACAAGTAGAACAAGGAATGGAACAGGTAGACGGTTGAAATCTTTGTATATATTGCTTCTATATAGTCTAAGAAACATATATGCAAAGAATCCAAACAGTACAATTCGCCAATTTTTTGTTCTTCAAGATTAAGTGAACTACGAGCCCCATTGTTAATCCTTTAAAGGAAATTATTTGTAAATTTCGACAAGTAGAACAATGAATGGAACAGGTACACTGTTGAAATCATTGTATATATTGCTTCTATATAGTCTAAGAAACATATATGCATAGCGTCCAAACAGTACAATTCGCCAATTTTTTGCTCTTCAAGTTTAAGTGAACTACGAGCCCCATTGTTAATCCTTTAAAGGAAATTATTTGTAAATTTCGGCAAGTAGAACAATGAATGGAATAGGTAGACGGTTGAAATCATTGTATATATTGCTTCTATATAGTCTAAGAAGCATATCTGCAAATCATCCAAACAGTACAATTCGCCAATTTTTTGTTCTTCAAGTTTAAGTAAACTACGATCCCCATTGTTAATCCCTTAACGGAAATTATTTGTAACTTTCGACAAGTAGAACAATGAATGGAACTGGTAGACGGTTGAAATCATTGTATATATTGCTTCTATATAGTCTAAGAAACATATATGCAAAGCATCCAAATAGTACAATTCGACAATTTTTTGTTCTTCAAGTTTAAGTGAACAATTAGCCCCAATGGTTAATCCTTTATCGGAAATTATTTGTAACTTTCGACAAGTAGAACAATGAATGGAACAGGAGGACTGTTGAAATCTTTGTATATATTGCTTCTATATAGTCTATGAAACATATATGAAAAGCATCCAAACAGTACAATTCGCCAATTTTTTGTTCTTCAAGTTTAAGTGAACTACGAGCCCCATTGTTAATCCTTTAAAGGAAATTATTTCTAAATTTCGACAAGTAGAACAATGAATGGATCATGTAGACGGTTGAAATCATTGTATATATTGCTTCTATATAGTCTACGAAACATATATGCAAAGCATCCAAACAGTACCATTCGCCAATTTTTTGTTCTTCAAGTTTAAGTGAACTACGAGCCCCATTGTTAATCCCTTAACGGAAATTATTTGTATCTTTCGACAAGTAGAACAATGAATGGAACAGGTAGACTGTTGAAATCATTGTATATATTGCTTCTATATGGTCTAAGAAACATATATGCAAAGCATCCAAACAGTACAATTCGCCAATTTTTTGTTCTTCAAGTTTAAGTAAACTACGATCCCCATTGTTAATCCCTTAACGGAAATTATTTGAAACTGTCGACAAGTAGAACAATGAATGGAACAGGTAGACGGTTGAAATCATTGTATATATTGCTTCTATATAGTCTAAGAAACATATATGTAAAGCATCCAAACAGTACCATTCGCCAATTTTTTGTTCTTCAAGTTTAAGTGAACTACGAGCCCCATTGTTAATCCTTTAAAGGAAATTATTTGTAAATTTCGACAAGTAGAACAATGAATGGAACAGGTAGACGGTTGAAATCTTTGTATATATTGCTTCTATATAGTCTAAGAAACATATATGCAAAGCATCCAAATAGTACAATTCGACAATTTTTTGTTCTTCAAGTTTAAGTGAACAATTAGCCCCAATGGTTAATCCTTTATCGGAAATTATTTGTAATTTTCGACAAGTAGAACAATGAATGGAACAGGTAGACAGTTGAAATCTTTGTATATATTGCTTCTATATAATCTAAGAAACATATATGCAAAGCATCCAAACAGTACAAATCGCCAATTATTTCATCTTCATGTTTAAGTGAACTACGAGCCCCATTGTTAAAACTTTAACGGAAATTATTTGTAACTTTCGACAAGTAGAACAATGAATGGAACTGGTAGACGGTTGAAATCTTTTTATATATTGCCTCTATATAGTCTAAGAAACATATATGCAAAGCATCCAAACAGTACCATTCGCCAATTTTTTGTTGTTCAAGTTTAAGTGAACAATGAGCCCCAATGGTTAATCCTTTATCGGAAATTACTTGTAATTTTCGACAAGTAGAACAATCGATGGAACAGGTAGACGGTTGAAATCATTGTATATATTGCTTCTATATAATCTAAGAAACATATCTTCAAAGCATCCAAACAGTACCATTCGCCAATTTTTTGTTCTTCAAGTTTAAGTGATCTACGAGCCCCATTGTTAATCCTTTATCGGAAATTATTTGTAATTTTCGACAAGTAGAACAATGAATGGAACAGGTAGACGGTTGAAATCTTTGTATATATTGCTTCTATATAATCTAAGAAACATATATGCAAAGCATCTAAACGGTAACAATCGTCAATTTTTTGATCTTCAAGTTTAAGTGAACAGCGAGCCCCATTGATAATCATGAAATGGAAATTATTTGTAACTTTCTACAAGTAGAACAATGAATAGTACAGGTAGACGGGTGAAATCTTTCTATATATTGCTTCTAAATAGTCTATGAAACATATATGAAAAGCATCCAAACAGTACAATTCGCCAATTTTTTGTTCTTCAAGTTTAAGTGAACTACGAGCCCCATTGTTAATCCATTAAAGGAAATTATTTCTAAATTTCGACAAGTAGAACAATGAATGGATCATGTAGACGGTTGAAATCATTGTATATATTGCTTCTATATAGTCTACGAAACATATATGCAAAGCATCCAAACAGTACCATTCGCCAATTTTTTGTTCTTCAAGTTTAAGTGAACTACGAGCCCCATTGTTAATCCCTTAACGGAAATTATTTGTATCTTTCGACAAGTAGAACAATGAATGGAACAGGTAGACTGTTGAAATCATTGTATATATTGCTTCTATATGGTCTAAGAAACATATATGCAAAGCATCCAAACAGTACAATTCGCCAATTTTTTGTTCTTCAAGTTTAAGTAAACTACGATCCCCATTGTTAATCCCTTAACGGAAATTATTTGAAACTGTCGACAAGTAGAACAATGAATGGAACAGGTAGACGGTTGAAATCATTGTATATATTGCTTCTATATAGTCTAAGAAACATATATGTAAAGCATCCAAACAGTACCATTCGCCAATTTTTTGTTCTTCAAGTTTAAGTGAACTACGAGCCCCATTGTTAATCCTTTAAAGGAAATTATTTGTAAATTTCGACAAGTAGAACAATGAATGGAACAGGTAGACGGTTGAAATCTTTGTATATATTGCTTCTATATAGTCTAAGAAACATATATGCAAAGCATCCAAACAGTACAATTCGCCAATTTTTTGTTCTTCAAGTTTAAGTGAACAATGAGCCCCAATGGTTAATCCTTTATCGGAAATTATTTGTAACTTTCGACAAGTAGAACAATGAATGGAACAGGTAGACGCTCGAAATCTTTGTATATATTGTTTCTATATAGTCTAAGAAACATATATGCAAAGCATCCAAACAGTAGAATTCGCCAATTTCTTGTTCTTCAAGTTTAAGTAAACTACGATCCCCATTGTTAATCCCTTAACGGAAATTATTTGTAACTTTCGACAAGTAGAACAATGAATGGAACAGGTAGACGGATGAAATCTTTGTATATATTGCATCTATATAGTCTAAGAAACATATATGCAAAGCATCCAAATAGTACAATTCGACAATTTTTTGTTCTTCAAGTTTAAGTGAACAGCGAGCCCCATTGTTAACCCTTTATCGTAAATTATTTGTAATTTTCGACAAGTAGGACAGTGAATGGAACAGGTAGACGGTTGAAATCTTTGTATATATTGCTTCTATATAGTATAAGAAACATATATGCAAAGCATCCAAACAGTACAATTCGCCAATTATTTGTTCTTCAAGTTTAAGTGAACAATGAGCCCCAATGGTTAATCCGTTATCGGAAATTATTTGTAACTTTCGACAAGTAGAACAATGAATGGAACAGGAGGACTGTTGAAATCTTTGTATATATTGCTTCTATATAGACTAAGAAACATATATGCAAAGTATCCAAACAGTACCATTCGCCAATTTTTTGTTCTTCAAGTTTAAGTGAACTACGAGCCCCATTGTTAATCCTTTAAAGGAAATTATTTGTAAATTTCGACAAGTAGAACAATGAATGGAACAGGTAGACGGTTGAAATCTTTGTATATATTGCTTCTATATAGTCTAAGAAACATATATGCAAAGCATCCAAACAGTACAATTCGCCAATTTTTTGTTCTTCAAGTTTAAGTGAACAATGAGCCCCAATGGTTAATCCTTTATCGGAAATTATTTGTAACTTTCGACAAGTAGAACAATGAATGGAACAGGTAGACGCTTGAAATCTTTGTATATATTGCTTCTATATAGTCTAAGAAACATATATGCAAAGCATCCAAACAGTACAATTCGCCAATTTTTTGTTCTTCAAGTTTAAGTGAACTACGAGCCCCATTGTTAATCCTTTAAAGGAAATTATTTCTAAATTTCGACAAGTAGAACAATGAATGGATCATGTAGACGGTTGAAATCATTGTATATATTGCTTCTATATAGTCTACGAAACATATATGCAAAGCATCCAAACAGTACCATTCGCCAATTTTTTGTTCTTCAAGTTTAAGTGAACTACGAGCCCCATTGTTAATCCCTTAACGGAAATTATTTGTATCTTTCGACAAGTAGAACAATGAATGGAACAGGTAGACTGTTGAAATCATTGTATATATTGCTTCTATATGGTCTAAGAAACATATATGCAAAGCATCCAAACAGTACAATTCGCCAATTTTTTGTTCTTCAAGTTTAAGTAAACTACGATCCCCATTGTTAATCCCTTAACGGAAATTATTTGAAACTGTCGACAAGTAGAACAATGAATGGAACAGGTAGACGGTTGAAATCATTGTATATATTGCTTCTATATAGTCTAAGAAACATATATGTAAAGCATCCAAACAGTACCATTCGCCAATTTTTTGTTCTTCAAGTTTAAGTGAACTACGAGCCCCATTGTTAATCCTTTAAAGGAAATTATTTGTAAATTTCGACAAGTAGAACAATGAATGGAACAGGTAGACGGTTGAAATCTTTGTATATATTGCTTCTATATAGTCTAAGAAACATATATGCAAAGCATCCAAACAGTACAATTCGCCAATTTTTTGTTCTTCAAGTTTAAGTGAACAATGAGCCCCAATGGTTAATCCTTTATCGGAAATTATTTGTAACTTTCGACAAGTAGAACAATGAATGGAACAGGTAGACGCTCGAAATCTTTGTATATATTGCTTCTATATAGTCTAAGAAACATATATGCAAATCATCCAAACAGTACAATTCGCCAATTTATTGTTCTTCAAGTTTAAGTGAACAATGAGCCCCATTGTTAATCCATTAAAGGAAATTAATTGTAAATTTCGGCAAGTAGAACAATGAATGGAACAGGTAGACTGTTGAAATCATTGCATATATTGCTTCTATATAGTCTAAGACACATATATGCAAAGCATCCAAACAGTAGAATTCGCCAATTTCTTGTTCTTCAAGTATAAGTAAACTACGATCCCCATTGTTAATCCCTTAACGGAAATTATTTGTAACTTTCGACAAGTAGAACAATGAATGGAACAGGTAGACGGATGAAATCTTTGTATATATTGCATCTATATAGTCTAAGAAACATATATGCAAAGCATCCAAATAGTACAATTCGACAATTTTTTGTTCTTCAAGTTTAAGTGAACAGCGAGCCCCATTGTTAACCCTTTATCGTAAATTATTTGTAATTTTCGACAAGTAGAACAGTGAATGGAACAGGTAGACGGTTGAAATCTTTGTATATATTGCTTCTATATAGTATAAGAAACATATATGCAAAGCATCCAAACAGTACAATTCGCCAATTTTTTGTTCTTCAAGTTTAAGTGAACAATGAGCCCCAATGGTTAATCCGTTATCGGAAATTATTTGTAACTTTCGACAAGTAGAACAATGAATGGAACAGGAGGACTGTTGAAATCTTTGTATATATTGCTTCTATATAGACTAAGAAACATATATGCAAAGCATCCAAACAGTACCATTCGCCAATTTTTTGTTCTTCAAGTTTAAGTGAACTACGAGCCCCATTGTTAATCCTTTAAAGGAAATTATTTGTAAATTTCGACAAGTAGAACAATGAATGGAACAGGTAGACGGTTGAAATCTTTGTATATATTGCTTCTATATAGTCTAAGAAACATATATGCAAAGCATCCAAACAGTACAATTCGCCAATTTTTTGTTCTTCAAGTTTAAGTGAACTACGAGCCCCAATGGTTAATCCTTTATCGGAAATTATTTGTAACTTTCGACAAGTAGAACAATGAATGGAACAGGTAGACGCTTGAAATCTTTGTATATATTGCTTCTATATAGTCTAAGAAACATATATGCAAAGCATCCAAACAGTACAATTCGCCAATTTTTTGTTCTTCAAGTTTAAGTGAACTACGAGCCCCATTGTTAATCCTTTAAAGGAAATTATTTCTAAATTTCGACAAGTAGAACAATGAATGGATCATGTAGACGGTTGAAATCATTGTATATATTGCTTCTATATAGTCTATGAAACATATATGCAAAGCATCCAAACAGTACCATTCGCCAATTTTTTGTTCTTCAAGTTTAAGTGAACTACGAGCCCCATTGTTAATCCCTTAACGGAAATTATTTGTATCTTTCGACAAGTAGAACAATGAATGGAACAGGTAGACTGTTGAAATCATTGTATATATTGCTTCTATATGGTCTAAGAAACATATATGCAAAGCATCCAAACAGTACAATTCGCCAATTTTTTGTTCTTCAAGTTTAAGTAAACTACGATCCCCATTGTTAATCCCTTAACGGAAATTATTTGAAACTGTCGACAAGTAGAACAATGAATGGAACAGGTAGACGGTTGAAATCATTGTATATATTGCTTCTATATAGTCTAAGAAACATATATGTAAAGCATCCAAACAGTACCATTCGCCAATTTTTTGTTCTTCAAGTTTAAGTGAACTACGAGCCCCATTGTTAATCCTTTAAAGGAAATTATTTGTAAATTTCGACAAGTAGAACAATGAATGGAACAGGTAGACGGTTGAAATCTTTGTATATATTGCTTCTATATAGTCTAAGAAACATATATGCAAAGCATCCAAACAGTACAATTCGCCAATTTTTTGTTCTTCAAGTTTAAGTGAACAATGAGCCCCAATGGTTAATCCTTTATCGGAAATTATTTGTAACTTTCGACAAGTAGAACAATGAATGGAACAGGTAGACGCTCGAAATCTTTGTATATATTGCTTCTATATAGTCTAAGAAACATATATGCAAAGCATCCAAACAGTACAATTCGCCAATTTATTGTTCTTCAAGTTTAAGTGAACAATGAGCCCCATTGTTAATCCATTAAAGGAAATTAATTGTAAATTTCGGCAAGTAGAACAATGAATGGAACAGGTAGACTGTTGAAATCATTGCATATATTGCTTCTATATAGTCTAAGACACATATATGCAAAGCATCCAAACAGTAGAATTCGCCAATTTCTTGTTCTTCAAGTTTAAGTAAACTACGATCCCCATTGTTAATCCCTTAACGGAAATTATTTGTAACTTTCGACAAGTAGAACAATGAATGGAACAGGTAGACGGATGAAATCTTTGTATATATTGCATCTATATAGTCTAAGAAACATATATGCAAAGCATCCAAATAGTACAATTCGACAATTTTTTGTTCTTCAAGTTTAAGTGAACAGCGAGCCCCATTGTTAACCCTTTATCGTAAATTATTTGTAATTTTCGACAAGTAGAACAGTGAATGGAACAGGTAGACGGTTGAAATCTTTGTATATATTGCTTCTATATAGTATAAGAAACATATATGCAAAGCATCCAAACAGTACAATTCGCCAATTTTTTGTTCTTCAAGTTTAAGTGAACAATGAGCCCCAATGGTTAATCCGTTATCGGAAATTATTTGTAACTTTCGACAAGTAGAACAATGAATGGAACAGGAGGACTGTTGAAATCTTTGTATATATTGCTTCTATATAGACTAAGAAACATATATGCAAAGCATCCAAACAGTACCATTCGCCAATTTTTTGTTCTTCAAGTTTAAGTGAACTACGAGCCCCATTGTTAATCCTTTAAAGGAAATTATTTGTAAATTTCGACAAGTAGAACAATGAATGGAACAGGTAGACGGTTGAAATCTTTGTATATATTGCTTCTATATAGTCTAAGAAACATATATGCAAAGCATCCAAACAGTACAATTCGCCAATTTTTTGTTCTTCAAGTTTAAGTGAACAATGAGCCCCAATGGTTAATCCTTTATCGGAAATTATTTGTAACTTTCGACAAGTAGAACAATGAATGGAACAGGTAGACGCTTGAAATCTTTGTATATATTGCTTCTATATAGTCTAAGAAACATATATGCAAAGCATCCAAACAGTACAATTCGCCAATTTTTTGTTCTTCAAGTTTAAGTGAACTACGAGCCCCATTGTTAATCCTTTAAAGGAAATTATTTCTAAATTTCGACAAGTAGAACAATGAATGGATCATGTAGACGGTTGAAATCATTGTATATATTGCTTCTATATAGTCTACGAAACATATATGCAAAGCATCCAAACAGTACCATTCGCCAATTTTTTGTTCTTCAAGTTTAAGTGAACTACGAGCCCCATTGTTAATCCCTTAACGGAAATTATTTGTATCTTTCGACAAGTAGAACAATGAATGGAACAGGTAGACTGTTGAAATCATTGTATATATTGCTTCTATATGGTCTAAGAAACATATATGCAAAGCATCCAAACAGTACAATTCGCCAATTTTTTGTTCTTCAAGTTTAAGTAAACTACGATCCCCATTGTTAATCCCTTAACGGAAATTATTTGAAACTGTCGACAAGTAGAACAATGAATGGAACAGGTAGACGGTTGAAATCATTGTATATATTGCTTCTATATAGTCTAAGAAACATATATGTAAAGCATCCAAACAGTACCATTCGCCAATTTTTTGTTCTTCAAGTTTAAGTGAACTACGAGCCCCATTGTTAATCCTTTAAAGGAAATTATTTGTAAATTTCGACAAGTAGAACAATGAATGGAACAGGTAGACGGTTGAAATCTTTGTATATATTGCTTCTATATAGTCTAAGAAACATATATGCAAAGCATCCAAACAGTACAATTCGCCAATTTTTTGTTCTTCAAGTTTAAGTGAACAATGAGCCCCAATGGTTAATCCTTTATCGGAAATTATTTGTAACTTTCGACAAGTAGAACAATGAATGGAACAGGTAGACGCTCGAAATCTTTGTATATATTGCTTCTATATAGTCTAAGAAACATATATGCAAAGCATCCAAACAGTACAATTCGCCAATTTATTGTTCTTCAAGTTTAAGTGAACAATGAGCCCCATTGTTAATCCATTAAAGGAAATTAATTGTAAATTTCGGCAAGTAGAACAATGAATGGAACAGGTAGACTGTTGAAATCATTGCATATATTGCTTCTATATAGTCTAAGACACATATATGCAAAGCATCCAAACAGTAGAATTCGCCAATTTCTTGTTCTTCAAGTTTAAGTAAACTACGATCCCCATTGTTAATCCCTTAACGGAAATTATTTGTAACTTTCGACAAGTAGAACAATGAATGGAACAGGTAGACGGATGAAATCTTTGTATATATTGCATCTATATAGTCTAAGAAACATATATGCAAAGCATCCAAATAGTACAATTCGACAATTTTTTGTTCTTCAAGTTTAAGTGAACAGCGAGCCCCATTGTTAACCCTTTATCGTAAATTATTTGTAATTTTCGACAAGTAGAACAGTGAATGGAACAGGTAGACGGTTGAAATCTTTGTATATATTGCTTCTATATAGTATAAGAAACATATATGCAAAGCATCCAAACAGTACAATTCGCCAATTTTTTGTTCTTCAAGTTTAAGTGAACAATGAGCCCCAATGGTTAATCCGTTATCGGAAATTATTTGTAACTTTCGACAAGTAGAACAATGAATGGAACAGGAGGACTGTTGAAATCTTTGTATATATTGCTTCTATATAGACTAAGAAACATATATGCAAAGTATCCAAACAGTACCATTCGCCAATTTTTTGTTCTTCAAGTTTAAGTGAACTACGAGCCCCATTGTTAATCCTTTAAAGGAAATTATTTGTAAATTTCGACAAGTAGAACAATGAATGGAACAGGTAGACGGTTGAAATCTTTGTATATATTGCTTCTATATAGTCTAAGAAACATATATGCAAAGCATCCAAACAGTACAATTCGCCAATTTTTTGTTCTTCAAGTTTAAGTGAACTACGAGCCCCATTGTTAATCCTTTAAAGGAAATTATTTCTAAATTTCGACAAGTAGAACAATGAATGGATCATGTAGACGGTTGAAATCATTGTATATATTGCTTCTATACAGTCTACGAAACATATATGCAAAGCATCCAAACAGTACCATTCGCCAATTTTTTGTTCTTCAAGTTTAAGTGAACTACGAGCCCCATTGTTAATCCCTTAACGGAAATTATTTGTATCTTTCGACAAGTAGAACAATGAATGGAACAGGTAGACTGTTGAAATCATTGTATATATTGCTTCTATATGGTCTAAGAAACATATATGCAAAGCATCCAAACAGTACAATTCGCCAATTTTTTGTTCTTCAAGTTTAAGTAAACTACGATCCCCATTGTTAATCCCTTAACGGAAATTATGTGAAACTGTCGACAAGTAGAACAATGAATGGAACAGGTAGACGGTTGAAATCATTGTATATATTGCTTCTATATAGTCTAAGAAACATATATGTAAAGCATCCAAACAGTACCATTCGCCAATTTTTTGTTCTTCAAGTTTAAGTGAACTACGAGCCCCATTGTTAATCCTTTAAAGGAAATTATTTGTAAATTTCGACAAGTAGAACAATGAATGGAACAGGTAGACGGTTGAAATCTTTGTATATATTGCTTCTATATAGTCTAAGAAACATATATGCAAAGCATCCAAACAGTACAATTCGCCAATTTTTTGTTCTTCAAGTTTAAGTGAACAATGAGCCCCAATGGTTAATCCTTTATCGGAAATTATTTGTAACTTTCGACAAGTAGAACAATGAATGGAACAGGTAGACGCTCGAAATCTTTGTATATATTGCTTCTATATAGTCTAAGAAACATATATGCAAAGCATCCAAACAGTACAATTCGCCAATTTATTGTTCTTCAAGTTTAAGTGAACAATGAGCCCCATTGTTAATCCATTAAAGGAAATTAATTGTAAATTTCGGCAAGTAGAACAATGAATGGAACAGGTAGACTGTTGAAATCATTGCATATATTGCTTCTATATAGTCTAAGAAACATATATGCAAAGCATCCAAACAGTAGAATTCGCCAATTTCTTGTTCTTCAAGTTTAAGTAAACTACGATCCCCATTGTTAATCCCTTAACGGAAATTATTTGTAACTTTCGACAAGTAGAACAATGAATGGAACAGGTAGACGGATGAAATCTTTGTATATATTGCATCTATATAGTCTAAGAAACATATATGCAAAGCATCCAAATAGTACAATTCGACAATTTTTTGTTCTTCAAGTTTAAGTGAACAGCGAGCCCCATTGTTAACCCTTTATCGTAAATTATTTGTAATTTTCGACAAGTAGAACAGTGAATGGAACAGGTAGACGGTTGAAATCTTTGTATATATTGCTTCTATATAGTATAAGAAACATATATGCAAAGCATCCAAACAGTACAATTCGCCAATTTTTTGTTCTTCAAGTTTAAGTGAACAATGAGCCCCAATGGTTAATCCGTTATCGGAAATTATTTGTAACTTTCGACAAGTAGAACAATGAATGGAACAGGAGGACTGTTGAAATCTTTGTATATATTGCTTCTATATAGACTAAGAAACATATATGCAAAGCATCCAAACAGTACCATTCGCCAATTTTTTGTTCTTCAAGTTTAAGTGAACTACGAGCCCCATTGTTAATCCTTTAAAGGAAATTATTTGTAAATTTCGACAAGTAGAACAATGAATGGAACAGGTAGACGGTTGAAATCTTTGTATATATTGCTTCTATATAGTCTAAGAAACATATATGCAAAGCATCCAAACAGTACAATTCGCCAATTTTTTGTTCTTCAAGTTTAAGTGAACAATGAGCCCCAATGGTTAATCCTTTATCGGAAATTATTTGTAACTTTCGACAAGTAGAACAATGAATGGAACAGGTAGACGCTTGAAATCTTTGTATATATTGCTTCTATATAGTCTAAGAAACATATATGCAAAGCATCCAAACAGTACAATTCGCCAATTTATTGTTCTTCAAGTTTAAGTGAACAATGAGCCCCATTGTTAATCCATTAAAGGAAATTAATTGTAAATTTCGGCAAGTAGAACAATGAATGGAACAGGTAGACTGTTGAAATCATTGCATATATTGCTTCTATATAGTCTAAGAAACATATATGCAAAGCATCCAAACAGTAGAATTCGCCAATTTCTTGTTCTTCAAGTTTAAGTAAACTACGATCCCCATTGTTAATCCCTTAACGGAAATTATTTGTAACTTTCGACAAGTAGAACAATGAATGGAACAGGTAGACGGATGAAATCTTTGTATTTATTGCATCTATATAGTCTAAGAAACATATATGCAAAGAATCCAAATAGTACAATTCGACAATTTTTTGTTCTTCAAGTTTAAGTGAACAGCGAGCCCCATTGTTAACCCTTTATCGTAAATTATTTGTAATTTTCGACAAGTAGAACAGTGAATGGAACAGGTAGACGGTTGAAATCTTTGTATATATTGCTTCTATATAGTATAAGAAACATATATGCAAAGCATCCAAACAGTACAATTCGCCAATTTTTTGTTCTTCAAGTTTAATTGAACAATGAGCCCCAATGGTTAATCCGTTATCGGAAATTATTTGTAACTTTCGACAAGTAGAACAATGAATGGAACAGGAGGACTGTTGAAATCTTTGTATATATTGCTTCTATATAGTCTAAGAAACATATATGCAAAGCATCCAAACAGTACCATTCGCCAATTTTTTGTTCTTCAAGTTTAAGTGAACTACGATCCCCATTGTTAATCCCTTAACGGAAATTATTTGTGACTTTCGACAAGTAGAACAATGAATGGAACAGGAGGACTGTTGAAATCTTTGTATATATTGCTTCTATATAGTCCAAGAAACATATATGCAAAGCGTCCAAACAGTACAATTCGCCAATTTATTGCTCTTCGAGTTTAAGTGAACTACGAGCCCCATTGTTAATCCTTTATCGGAAATTATTTGTAAATTTCGACAAGTAGAACAATGAATGGAACAGGTAGACTGTTGAAATCATTGTATATATTGCTTCTATATAGTCCAAGAAACATATATGCATAGAGTCCAAACAGTACAATTCGCCAATTTTCTGCTCTTCAAGTTTAAGTGATCTACGAGCCCCATTGTTAATCCTTTAAAGGAAATTATTTGTAAATTTCGACAAGTAGAACAATGAATGGAACAGGTAGACGGATGAAATCTTTGTATATATTGCATCTATATAGTCTAAGAAACATATATGCAAAGCATCCAAACAGTACAAGTCGCCAATTCATTGTTATTCAAGTTTAAGTGAACAACGAGCCCCATTGTTCAACCTTTAAAGGAAATTATTTGTAACTTTCGACAAGTAGAACAAGGAATGGAACAGGTAGACGGTTGAAATCATTGTATATATTGCTTCTATATAATCTAAGAAACATATATGCAAAGCATCCAAACGGTACAAATCGCCAATTATTTCATCTTCATGTTTAAGTGAACTACGAGCCCCATTGTTAAAACTTTAACGGAAATTACTTGTAATTTTCGACAAGTAGAACAATCGATGGAACAGGTAGACGGTTGAAATCATTGTATATATTGCTTCTATATAATCTAAGAAACATATCTTCAAAGCATCCAAACAGTACCATTCGCCAATTTTTTGTTCTTCAAGTTTAAGTGATCTACGAGCCCCATTGTTAATCCTTTATCGGAAATTATTTGTAATTTTCGACAAGTAGAACAATCGATGGAACAGGTAGACGGTTGAAATCATTGTATATATTGCTTCTATATAATCTAAGAAACATATCTTCAAAGCATCCAAACAGTACCATTCGCCAATTTTTTGTTCTTCAAGTTTAAGTGATCTACGAGCCCCATTGTTAATCCTTTATCGGAAATTATTTGTAATTTTCGACAAGTAGAACAATGAATGGAACAGGTAGACGGTTGAAATCTTTGTATATATTGCTTCTATATAATCTAAGAAACATATATGCAAAGCATCTAAACGGTAACAATCGTCAATTTTTTGATCTTCAAGTTTAAGTGAACAGCGAGCCCCATTGATAATCATGAAATGGAAATTATTTGTAACTTTCTACAAGTAGAACAATGAATAGTACAGGTAGACGGGTGAAATCTTTCTATATATTGCTACTAAATAGTCTATGAAACATATATGAAAAGCATCCAAACAGTACAATTCGCCAATTTTTTGTTCTTCAAGTTTAAGTGAACTACGAGCCCCATTGTTAATCCTTTAAAGGAAATTATTTCTAAATTTCAACAAGTAGAACAATGAATGGATCATGTAGACGGTTGAAATCATTGTATATATTGCTTCTATATAGTCTACGAAACATATATGCAAAGCATCCAAACAGTACCATTCGCCAATTTTTTGTTCTTCAAGTTTAAGTGAACTACGAGCCCCATTGTTAATCCCTTAACGGAAATTATTTGTATCTTTCGACAAGTAGAACAATGAATGGAACAGGTAGACTGTTGAAATCATTGTATATATTGCTTCTATATGGTCTAAGAAACATATATGCAAAGCATCCAAACAGTACAATTCGCCAATTTTTTGTTCTTCAAGTTTAAGTAAACTACGATCCCCATTGTTAATCCCTTAACGGAAATTATTTGAAACTGTCGACAAGTAGAACAATGAATGGAACAGGTAGACGGTTGAAATCATTGTATATATTGCTTCTATATAGTCTAAGAAACATATATGTAAAGCATCCAAACAGTACCATTCGCCAATTTTTTGTTCTTCAAGTTTAAGTGAACTACGAGCCCCATTGTTAATCCTTTAAAGGAAATTATTTGTAAATTTCGACAAGTAGAACAATGAATGGAACAGGTAGACGGTTGAAATCTTTGTATATATTGCTTCTATATAGTCTAAGAAACATATATGCAAAGCATCCAAACAGTACAATTCGCCAATTTTTTGTTCTTCAAGTTTAAGTGAACAATGAGCCCCAATGGTTAATCCTTTATCGGAAATTATTTGTAACTTTCGACAAGTAGAACAATGAATGGAACAGGTAGACGCTCGAAATCTTTGTATATATTGTTTCTATATAGTCTAAGAAACATATATGCAAAGCATCCAAACAGTACCATTCGCCAATTTATTGTTCTTCAAGTTTAAGTGAACAACGAACCCCACTGATAATCATTAAAGGGAAATTATTTGTAACTTTCGACAAGTAGAACAAGGAATGGAACAGGTAGACGGTTGAAATCATTGTATATATTGCTTCTATATAATCTAAGAAACATATATGTAAAGCATCCAAACAGTACAATTCGCCAATTTTTTGTTCTTCAAGTTTAAGTGAACTACGAGCCCCATTGTTAATCCTTTATCGGAAATTATTTGTAATTTTCGACAAGTAGAACAATGAATGGAACAGGTAGACGGTTGAAATCTTTGTATATATTGCTTCTATATAATCTAAGAAACATATATGCAAAGCATCTAAACGGTAACAATCGTCAATTTTTTGATCTTCAAGTTTAAGTGAACAGCGAGCCCCATTGATAATCATGAAATGGAAATTATTTGTAACTTTCGACAAGTAGAACAATGAATGGAACAGGTAGACGCTCGAAATCTTTGTATATATTGCTTCTATATAGTCTAAGAAACATATATGCAAAGCATCCAAACAGTACAATTCGCCAATTTTTTGTTCTTCAAGTTTAAGTGAACAATGAGCCCCAATGGTTAATCCTTTATCGGAAATTATTTGTAACTTTCGACAAGTAGAACAATGAATGGAACAGGTAGACGCTCGAAATCTTTGTATATATTGTTTCTATATAGTCTAAGAAACATATATGCAAAGCATCCAAACAGTACCATTCGCCAATTTATTGTTCTTCAAGTTTAAGTGAACAACGAACCCCACTGATAATCATTAAAGGGAAATTATTTGTAACTTTCGACAAGTAGAACAAGGAATGGAACAGGTAGACTGTTGAAATCAGTGCATATATTGCTTCTATATAGTCTAAGAAACATATATGCAAAGCATCCAAACAGTAGAATTCGCCAATTTCTTGTTCTTCAAGTTTAAGTAAACTACGATCCCCATTGTTAATCCCTTAACGGAAATTATTTGTAACTTTCGACAAGTAGAACAATGAATGGAACAGGTAGACGGATGAAATCTTTGTATATATTGCATCTATATAGTCTAAGAAACATATATGCAAAGCATCCAAATAGTACAATTCGACAATTTTTTGTTCTTCAAGTTTAAGTGAACAGCGAGCCCCATTGTTAACCCTTTATCGTAAATTATTTGTAATTTTCGACAAGTAGAACAGTGAATGGAACAGGTAGACGGTTGAAATCTTTGTATATATTGCTTCTATATAGTATAAGAAACATATATGCAAAGCATCCAAACAGTACAATTCGCCAATTTTTTGTTCTTCAAGTTTAAGTAAACTACGATCCCCATTGTTAATCCCTTAACGGAAATTATTTGAAACTGTCGACAAGTAGAACAATGAATGGAACAGGTAGACGGTTGAAATCATTGTATATATTGCTTCTATATAGTCTAAGAAACATATATGTAAAGCATCCAAACAGTACCATTCGCCAATTTTTTGTTCTTCAAGTTTAAGTGAACTACGAGCCCCATTGTTAATCCTTTAAAGGAAATTATTTGTAAATTTCGACAAGTAGAACAATGAATGGAACAGGTAGACGGTTGAAATCTTTGTATATATTGCTTCTATATAGTCAAAGAAACATATATGCAAAGCATCCAAACAGTACAATTCGCCAATTTTTTGTTCTTCAAGTTTAAGTGAACAATGAGCCCCAATGGTTAATCCTTTATCGGAAATTATTTGTAACTTTCGACAAGTAGAACAATGAATGGAACAGGTAGACGCTCGAAATCTTTGTATATATTGTTTCTATATAGTCTAAGAAACATATATGCAAAGCATCCAAACAGTACCATTCGCCAATTTATTGTTCTTCAAGTTTAAGTGAACAACGAACCCCACTGATAATCATTAAAGGGAAATTATTTGTAACTTTCGACAAGTAGAACAAGGAATGGAACAGGTAGACGGTTGAAATCATTGTATATATTGCTTCTATATAATCTAAGAAACATATATGCAAAGCATCCAAACAGTACAATTCGCCAATTTTTTGTTCTTCAAGTTTAAGTGAACTACGAGCCCCATTGTTAATCCTTTATCGGAAATTATTTGTAATTTTCGACAAGTAGAACAATGAATGGAACAGGTAGACGGTTGAAATCTTTGTATATATTGCTTCTATATAATCTAAGAAACATATATGCAAAGCATCTAAACGGTAACAATCGTCAATTTTTTGATCTTCAAGTTTAAGTGAACAGCGAGCCCCATTGATAATCATGAAATGGAAATTATTTGTAACTTTCGACAAGTAGAACAATGAATGGAACAGGTAGACGCTCGAAATCTTTGTATATATTGCTTCTATATAGTCTAAGAAACATATATGCAAAGCATCCAAACAGTACAATTCGCCAATTTATTGTTCTTCAAGTTTAAGTGAACAATGAGCCCCATTTTTAATCCATTAAAGGAAATTAATTGTAAATTTCGGCAAGTAGAACAATGAATGGAACAGGTAGACTGTTGAAATCAGTGCATATATTGCTTCTATATAGTCTAAGAAACATATATGCAAAGCATCCAAACAGTAGAATTCGCCAATTTCTTGTTCTTCAAGTTTAAGTAAACTACGATCCCCATTGTTAATCCCTTAACGGAAATTATTTGTAACTTTCGACAAGTAGAACAATGAATGGAACAGGTAGACGGATGAAATCTTTGTATATATTGCATCTATATAGTCTAAGAAACATATATGCAAAGCATCCAAATAGTACAATTCGACAATTTTTTGTTCTTCAAGTTTAAGTGAACAGCGAGCCCCATTGTTAACCCTTTATCGTAAATTATTTGTAATTTTCGACAAGTAGAACAGTGAATGGAACAGGTAGACGGTTGAAATCTTTGTATATATTGCTTCTATATAGTATAAGAAACATATATGCAAAGCATCCAAACAGTACAATTCGCCAATTTTTTGTTCTTCAAGTTTAAGTGAACAATGAGCCCCAATGGTTAATCCGTTATCGGAAATTATTTGTAACTTTCGACAAGTAGAACAATGAATGGAACAGGAGGACTGTTGAAATCTTTGTATATATTGCTTCTATATAGACTAAGAAACATATATGCAAAGTATCCAAACAGTACCATTCGCCAATTTTTTGTTCTTCAAGTTTAAGTGAACTACGAGCCCCATTGTTAATCCTTTAAAGGAAATTATTTGTAAATTTCGACAAGTAGAACAATGAATGGAACAGGTAGACGGTTGAAATCTTTGTATATATTGCTTCTATATAGTCTAAGAAACATATATGCAAAGCATCCAAACAGTACAATTCGCCAATTTTTTGTTCTTCAAGTTTAAGTGAACAATGAGCCCCAATGGTTAATCCTTTATCGGAAATTATTTGTAACTTTCGACAAGTAGAACAATGAATGGAACAGGTAGACGCTTGAAATCTTTGTATATATTGCTTCTATATAGTCTAAGAAACATATATGCAAAGCATCCAAACAGTACAATTCGCCAATTTTTTGTTCTTCAAGTTTAAGTGAACTACGAGCCCCATTGTTAATCCTTTAAAGGAAATTATTTCTAAATTTCGACAAGTAGAACAATGAATGGATCATGTAGACGGTTGAAATCATTGTATATATTGCTTCTATATAGTCTACGAAACATATATGCAAAGCATCCAAACAGTACCATTCGCCAATTTTTTGTTCTTCAAGTTTAAGTGAACTACGAGCCCCATTGTTAATCCCTTAACGGAAATTATTTGTATCTTTCGACAAGTAGAACAATGAATGGAACAGGTAGACTGTTGAAATCATTGTATATATTGCTTCTATATGGTCTAAGAAACATATATGCAAAGCATCCAAACAGTACAATTCGCCAATTTTTTGTTCTTCAAGTTTAAGTAAACTACGATCCCCATTGTTAATCCCTTAACGGAAATTATTTGAAACTGTCGACAAGTAGAACAATGAATGGAACAGGTAGACGGTTGAAATCATTGTATATATTGCTTCTATATAGTCTAAGAAACATATATGTAAAGCATCCAAACAGTACCATTCGCCAATTTTTTGTTCTTCAAGTTTAAGTGAACTACGAGCCCCATTGTTAATCCTTTAAAGGAAATTATTTGTAAATTTCGACAAGTAGAACAATGAATGGAACAGGTAGACGGTTGAAATCTTTGTATATATTGCTTCTATATAGTCTAAGAAACATATATGCAAAGCATCCAAACAGTACAATTCGCCAATTTTTTGTTCTTCAAGTTTAAGTGAACAATGAGCCCCAATGGTTAATCCTTTATCGGAAATTATTTGTAACTTTCGACAAGTAGAACAATGAATGGAACAGGTAGACGCTCGAAATCTTTGTATATATTGCTTCTATATAGTCTAAGAAACATATATGCAAATCATCCAAACAGTACAATTCGCCAATTTATTTTTCTTCAAGTTTAAGTGAACAATGAGCCCCATTGTTAATCCATTAAAGGAAATTAATTGTAAATTTCGGCAAGTAGAACAATGAATGGAACAGGTAGACTGTTGAAATCATTGCATATATTGCTTCTATATAGTCTAAGACACATATATGCAAAGCATCCAAACAGTAGAATTCGCCAATTTCTTGTTCTTCAAGTATAAGTAAACTACGATCCCCATTGTTAATCCCTTAACGGAAATTATTTGTAACTTTCGACAAGTAGAACAATGAATGGAACAGGTAGACGGATGAAATCTTTGTATATATTGCATCTATATAGTCTAAGAAACATATATGCAAAGCATCCAAATAGTACAATTCGACAATTTTTTGTTCTTCAAGTTTAAGTGAACAGCGAGCCCCATTGTTAACCCTTTATCGTAAATTATTTGTAATTTTCGACAAGTAGAACAGTGAATGGAACAGGTAGACTGTTGAAATCATTGTATATATTGCTTCTATATGGTCTAAGAAACATATATGCAAAGCATCCAAACAGTACAATTCGCCAATTTTTTGTTCTTCAAGTTTAAGTAAACTACGATCCCCAATTGTTAATCCTTTATCGGAAATTATTTGTAACTATCGACAAGTAGAACAATGAATGGAACAGGTAGACGCTCGAAATCTTTGTATATATTGCTTCTATATAGTCTAAGAAACATATATGCAAAGCATCCAAACAGTACAATTCGCCAATTTATTGTTCTTCAAGTTTAAGTGAACAATGAGCCCCATTGTTAATCCATTAAAGGAAATTAATTGTAAATTTCGGCAAGTAGAACAATGAATGGAACAGGTAGACTGTTGAAATCAGTGCATATATTGCTTCTATATAGTCTAAGAAACATATATGCAAAGCATCCAAACAGTAGAATTCGCCAATTTCTTGTTCTTCAAGTTTAAGTAAACTACGATCCCCATTGTTAATCCCTTAACGGAAATTATTTGTAACTTTCGACAAGTAGAACAATGAATGGAACAGGTAGACGGATGAAATCTTTGTATATATTGCATCTATATAGTCTAAGAAACATATATGCAAAGCATCCAAATAGTACAATTCGACAATTTTTTGTTCTTCAAGTTTAAGTGAACAGCGAGCCCCATTGTTAACCCTTTATCGTAAATTATTTGTAATTTTCGACAAGTAGAACAGTGAATGGAACAGGTAGACGGTTGAAATCTTTGTATATATTGCTTCTATATAGTATAAGAAACATATATGCAAAGCATCCAAACAGTACAATTCGCCAATTTTTTGTTCTTCAAGTTTAAGTGAACAATGAGCCCCAATGGTTAATCCGTTATCGGAAATTATTTGTAACTTTCGACAAGTAGAACAATGAATGGAACAGGAGGACTGTTGAAATCTTTGTATATATTGCTTCTATATAGACTAAGAAACATATATGCAAAGTATCCAAACAGTACCATTCGCCAATTTTTTGTTCTTCAAGTTTAAGTGAACTACGAGCCCCATTGTTAATCCTTTAAAGGAAATTATTTGTAAATTTCGACAAGTAGAACAATGAATGGAACAGGTAGACGGTTGAAATCTTTGTATATATTGCTTCTATATAGTCTAAGAAACATA
This sequence comes from Cerceris ruficornis, assembly GCA_963989415.1. Lineage (NCBI taxonomy): Eukaryota > Metazoa > Arthropoda > Insecta > Hymenoptera > Crabronidae > Cerceris > Cerceris ruficornis. Next base: position 152,304 of record CAXDIW010000264.1, on the reverse strand, counting down.
TATGCAAAGCATCCAAACAGTACAATTCGCCAATTTTTTGTTCTTCAAGTTTAAGTGAACAATGAGACCCAATGGTTAATCCTTTATCGGAAATTATTTGTAACTTTCGACAAGTAGAACAATGAATGGAACAGGTAGACGCTTGAAATCTTTGTATATATTGCTTCTATATAGTCTAAGAAACATATATGCAAAGCATCCAAACAGTACAATTCGCCAATTTTTTGTTCTTCAAGTTTAAGTGAACTACGAGCCCCATTGTTAATCCTTTAAAGGAAATTATTTCTAAATTTCGACAAGTAGAACAATGAATGGATCATGTAGACGGTTGAAATCATTGTATATATTGCTTCTATATAGTCTACGAAACATATATGCAAAGCATCCAAACAGTACCATTCGCCAATTTTTTGTTCTTCAAGTTTAAGTGAACTACGAGCCCCATTGTTAATCCCTCAACGGAAATTATTTGTATCTTTCGACAAGTAGAACAATGAATGGAACAGGTAGACTGTTGAAATCATTGTATATATTGCTTCTATATGGTCTAAGAAACATATATGCAAAGCATCCAAACAGTACAATTCGCCAATTTTTTGTTCTTCAAGTTTAAGTAAACTACGATCCCCATTGTTAATCCCTTAACGGAAATTATTTGAAACTGTCGACAAGTAGAACAATGAATGGAACAGGTAGACGGTTGAAATCATTGTATATATTGCTTCTATATAGTCTAAGAAACATATATGTAAAGCATCCAAACAGTACCATTCGCCAATTTTTTGTTCTTCAAGTTTAAGTGAACTACGAGCCCCATTGTTAATCCTTTAAAGGAAATTATTTGTAAATTTCGACAAGTAGAACAATGAATGGAACAGGTAGACGGTTGAAATCTTTGTATATATTGCTTCTATATAGTCTAAGAAACATATATGCAAAGCATCCAAACAGTACAATTCGCCAATTTTTTGTTCTTCAAGTTTAAGTGAACAATGAGCCCCAATGGTTAATCCTTTATCGGAAATTATTTGTAACTTTCGACAAGTAGAACAATGAATGGAACAGGTAGACGCTCGAAATCTTTGTATATATTGCTTCTATATAGTCTAAGAAACATATATGCAAATCATCCAAACAGTACAATTCGCCAATTTATTGTTCTTCAAGTTTAAGTGAACAATGAGCCCCATTGTTAATCCATTAAAGGAAATTAATTGTAAATTTCGGCAAGTAGAACAATGAATGGAACAGGTAGACTGTTGAAATCATTGCATATATTGCTTCTATATAGTCTAAGACACATATATGCAAAGCATCCAAACAGTAGAATTCGCCAATTTCTTGTTCTTCAAGTATAAGTAAACTACGATCCCCATTGTTAATCCCTTAACGGAAATTATTTGTAACTTTCGACAAGTAGAACAATGAATGGAACAGGTAGACGGATGAAATCTTTGTATATATTGCATCTATATAGTCTAAGAAACATATATGCAAAGCATCCAAATAGTACAATTCGACAATTTTTTGTTCTTCAAGTTTAAGTGAACAGCGAGCCCCATTGTTAACCCTTTATCGTAAATTATTTGTAATTTTCGACAAGTAGAACAGTGAATGGAACAGGTAGACGGTTGAAATCTTTGTATATATTGCTTCTATATAGTATAAGAAACATATATGCAAAGCATCCAAACAGTACAATTCGCCAATTTTTTGTTCTTCAAGTTTAAGTGAACAATGAGCCCCAATGGTTAATCCGTTATCGGAAATTATTTGTAACTTTCGACAAGTAGAACAATGAATGGAACAGGAGGACTGTTGAAATCTTTGTATATATTGCTTCTATATAGACTAAGAAACATATATGCAAAGCATCCAAACAGTACCATTCGCCAATTTTTTGTTCTTCAAGTTTAAGTGAACTACGAGCCCCATTGTTAATCCTTTAAAGGAAATTATTTGTAAATTTCGACAAGTAGAACAATGAATGGAACAGGTAGACGGTTGAAATCTTTGTATATATTGCTTCTATATAGTCTAAGAAACATATATGCAAAGCATCCAAACAGTACAATTCGCCAATTTTTTGTTCTTCAAGTTTAAGTGAACTACGAGCCCCATTGTTAATCCTTTAAAGGAAATTATTTCTAAATTTCGACAAGTAGAACAATGAATGGATCATGTAGACGGTTGAAATCATTGTATATATTGCTTCTATATAGTCTACGAAACATATATGCAAAGCATCCAAACAGTACCATTCGCCAATTTTTTGTTCTTCAAGTTTAAGTGAACTACGAGCCCCACTGTTAATCCCTTAACGGAAATTATTTGTATCTTTCGACAAGTAGAACAATGAATGGAACAGGTAGACTGTTGAAATCATTGTATATATTGCTTCTATATGGTCTAAGAAACATATATGCAAAGCATCCAAACAGTACAATTCGCCAATTTTTTGTTCTTCAAGTTTAAGTAAACTACGATCCCCAATGGTTAATCCTTTATCGGAAATTATTTGTAACTTTCGACAAGTAGAACAATGAATGGAACAGGTAGACGCTCGAAATCTTTGTATATATTGCTTCTATATAGTCTAAGAAACATATATGCAAAGCATCCAAACAGTACAATTCGCCAATTTATTGTTCTTCAAGTTTAAGTGAACAATGAGCCCCATTGTTAATCCATTAAAGGAAATTAATTGTAAATTTCGGCAAGTAGAACAATGAATGGAACAGGTAGACTGTTGAAATCAGTGCATATATTGCTTCTATATAGTCTAAGAAACATATATGCAAAGCATCCAAACAGTAGAATTCGCCAATTTCTTGTTCTTCAAGTTTAAGTAAACTACGATCCCCATTGTTAATCCCTTAACGGAAATTATTTGTAACTTTCGACAAGTAGAACAATGAATGGAACAGGTAGACGGATGAAATCTTTGTATATATTGCATCTATATAGTCTAAGAAACATATATGCAAAGCATCCAAATAGTACAATTCGACAATTTTTTGTTCTTCAAGTTTAAGTGAACAGCGAGCCCCATTGTTAACCCTTTATCGTAAATTATTTGTAATTTTCGACAAGTAGAACAGTGAATGGAACAGGTAGACGGTTGAAATCTTTGTATATATTGCTTCTATATAGTATAAGAAACATATATGCAAAGCATCCAAACAGTACAATTCGCCAATTTTTTGTTCTTCAAGTTTAAGTGAACAATGAGCCCCAATGGTTAATCCGTTATCGGAAATTATTTGTAACTTTCGACAAGTAGAACAATGAATGGAACAGGAGGACTGTTGAAATCTTTGTATATATTGCTTCTATATAGACTAAGAAACATATATGCAAATTATCCAAACAGTACCATTCGCCAATTTTTTGTTCTTCAAGTTTAAGTGAACTACGAGCCCCATTGTTAATCCTTTAAAGGAAATTATTTGTAAATTTCGACAAGTAGAACAATGAATGGAACAGGTAGACGGTTGAAATCTTTGTATATATTGCTTCTATATAGTCTAAGAAACATATATGCAAAGCATCCAAACAGTACAATTCGCCAATTTTTTGTTCTTCAAGTTTAAGTGAACTACGAGCCCCATTGTTAATCCTTTAAAGGAAATTATTTCTAAATTTCGACAAGTAGAACAATGAATGGATCATGTAGACGGTTGAAATCATTGTATATATTGCTTCTATATAGTCTACGAAACATATATGCAAAGCATCCAAACAGTACCATTCGCCAATTTTTTGTTCTTCAAGTTTAAGTGAACTACGAGCCCCATTGTTAATCCCTTAACGGAAATTATTTGTATCTTTCGACAAGTAGAACAATGAATGGAACAGGTAGACTGTTGAAATCATTGTATATATTGCTTCTATATGGTCTAAGAAACATATATGCAAAGCATCCAAACAGTACAATTCGCCAATTTTTTGTTCTTCAAGTTTAAGTAAACTACGATCCCCATTGTTAATCCCTTAACGGAAATTATTTGAAACTGTCGACAAGTAGAACAATGAATGGAACAGGTAGACGGTTGAAATCATTGTATATATTGCTTCTATATAGTCTAAGAAACATATATGTAAAGCATCCAAACAGTACCATTCGCCAATTTTTTGTTCTTCAAGTTTAAGTGAACTACGAGCCCCATTGTTAATCCTTTAAAGGAAATTATTTGTAAATTTCGACAAGTAGAACAATGAATGGAACAGGTAGACGGTTGAAATCTTTGTATATATTGCTTCTATATAGTCTAAGAAACATATATGCAAAGCATCCAAACAGTACAATTCGCCAATTTTTTGTTCTTCAAGTTTAAGTGAACAATGAGCCCCAATGGTTAATCCTTTATCGGAAATTATTTGTAACTTTCGACAAGTAGAACAATGAATGGAACAGGTAGACGCTCGAAATCTTTGTATATATTGCTTCTATATAGTCTAAGAAACATATATGCAAAGCATCCAAACAGTACAATTCGCCAATTTATTGTTCTTCAAGTTTAAGTGAACAATGAGCCCCATTGTTAATCCATTAAAGGAAATTAATTGTAAATTTCGGCAAGTAGAACAATGAATGGAACAGGTAGACTGTTGAAATCATTGCATATATTGCTTCTATATAGTCTAAGACACATATATGCAAAGCATCCAAACAGTAGAATTCGCCAATTTCTTGTTCTTCAAGTTTAAGTAAACTACGATCCCCATTGTTAATCCCTTAACGGAAATTATTTGTAACTTTCGACAAGTAGAACAATGAATGGAACAGGTAGACGGATGAAATCTTTGTATATATTGCATCTATATAGTCTAAGAAACATATATGCAAAGCATCCAAATAGTACAATTCGACAATTTTTTGTTCTTCAAGTTTAAGTGAACAGCGAGCCCCATTGTTAACCCTTTATCGTAAATTATTTGTAATTTTCGACAAGTAGAACAGTGAATGGAACAGGTAGACGGTTGAAATCTTTGTATATATTGCTTCTATATAGTATAAGAAACATATATGCAAAGCATCCAAACAGTACAATTCGCCAATTTTTTGTTCTTCAAGTTTAAGTGAACAATGAGCCCCAATGGTTAATCCGTTATCGGAAATTATTTGTAACTTTCGACAAGTAGAACAATGAATGGAACAGGAGGACTGTTGAAATCTTTGTATATATTGCTTCTATATAGACTAAGAAACATATATGCAAAGCATCCAAACAGTACCATTCGCCAATTTTTTGTTCTTCAAGTTTAAGTGAACTACGAGCCCCATTGTTAATCCCTTAACGGAAATTATTTGTATCTTTCGACAAGTAGCACAATGAATGGAACAGGTAGACTGTTGAAATCATTGCATATATTGCTTCTATATAGTCTAAGACACATATATGCAAAGCATCCAAACAGTAGAATTCGCCAATTTCTTGTTCTTCAAGTTTAAGTAAACTACGATCCCCATTGTTAATCCCTTAACGGAAATTATTTGTATCTTTCGACAAGTAGCACAATGAATGGAACAGGTAGACTGTTGAAATCATTGTATATATTGCTTCTATATAGTCTACGAAACATATATGCAAAGCATCCAAACAGTACCATTCGCCAATTTTTTGTTCTTCAAGTTTAAGTGAACTACGAGCCCCATTGTTAATCCCTTAACGGAAATTATTTGTATCTTTCGACAAGTAGCACAATGAATGGAACAGGTAGACTGTTGAAATCATTGTATATATTGCTTCTATATGGTCTAAGAAACATATATGCAAAGCATCCAAACAGTACAATTCGCCAATTTTTTGTTCTTCAAGTTTAAGTAAACTACGATCCCCATTGTTAATCCCTTAACGGAAATTATTTGAAACTGTCGACAAGTAGAACAATGAATGGAACAGGTAGACGGTTGAAATCATTGTATATATTGCTTCTATATAGTCTAAGAAACATATATGTAAAGCATCCAAACAGTACCATTCGCCAATTTTTTGTTCTTCAAGTTTAAGTGAACTACGAGCCCCATTGTTAATCCTTTAAAGGAAATTATTTGTAAATTTCGACAAGTAGAACAATGAATGGAACAGGTAGACGGTTGAAATCTTTGTATATATTGCTTCTATATAGTCTAAGAAACATATATGCAAAGCATCCAAACAGTACAATTCGCCAATTTTTTGTTCTTCAAGTTTAAGTGAACAATGAGCCCCAATGGTTAATCCTTTATCGGAAATTATTTGTAACTTTCGACAAGTAGAACAATGAATGGAACAGGTAGACGCTCGAAATCTTTGTATATATTGCTTCTATATAGTCTAAGAAACATATATGCAAAGCATCCAAACAGTACAATTCGCCAATTTATTGTTCTTCAAGTTTAAGTGAACAATGAGCCCCATTGTTAATCCATTAAAGGAAATTAATTGTAAATTTCGGCAAGTAGAACAATGAATGGAACAGGTAGACTGTTGAAATCATTGCATATATTGCTTCTATATAGTCTAAGAAACATATATGCAAAGCATCCAAACAGTAGAATTCGCCAATTTCTTGTTCTTCAAGTTTAAGTAAACTACGATACCCATTGTTAATCCCTTAACGGAAATTATTTGTAACTTTCGACAAGTAGAACAATGAATGGAACAGGTAGACGGATGAAATCTTTGTATATATTGCATCTATATAGTCTAAGAAACATATATGCAAAGCATCCAAATAGTACAATTCGACAATTTTTTGTTCTTCAAGTTTAAGTGAACAGCGAGCCCCATTGTTAACCCTTTATCGTAAATTATTTGTAATTTTCGACAAGTAGAACAGTGAATGGAACAGGTAGACTGTTGAAATCATTGTATATATTGCTTCTATATGGTCTAAGAAACATATATGCAAAGCATCCAAACAGTACAATTCGCCAATTTTTTGTTCTTCAAGTTTAAGTAAACTACGATCCCCAATTGTTAATCCTTTATCGGAAATTATTTGTAACTATCGACAAGTAGAACAATGAATGGAACAGGTAGACGCTCGAAATCTTTGTATATATTGCTTCTATATAGTCTAAGAAACATATATGCAAAGCATCCAAACAGTACAATTCGCCAATTTATTGTTCTTCAAGTTTAAGTGAACAATGAGCCCCATTGTTAATCCATTAAAGGAAATTAATTGTAAATTTCGGCAAGTAGAACAATGAATGGAACAGGTAGACTGTTGAAATCAGTGCATATATTGCTTCTATATAGTCTAAGAAACATATATGCAAAGCATCCAAACAGTAGAATTCGCCAATTTCTTGTTCTTCAAGTTTAAGTAAACTACGATCCCCATTGTTAATCCCTTAACGGAAATTATTTGTAACTTTCGACAAGTAGAACAATGAATGGAACAGGTAGACGGATGAAATCTTTGTATATATTGCATCTATATAGTCTAAGAAACATATATGCAAAGCATCCAAATAGTACAATTCGACAATTTTTTGTTCTTCAAGTTTAAGTGAACAGCGAGCCCCATTGTTAACCCTTTATCGTAAATTATTTGTAATTTTCGACAAGTAGAACAGTGAATGGAACAGGTAGACGGTTGAAATCTTTGTATATATTGCTTCTATATAGTATAAGAAACATATATGCAAAGCATCCAAACAGTACAATTCGCCAATTTTTTGTTCTTCAAGTTTAAGTGAACAATGAGCCCCAATGGTTAATCCGTTATCGGAAATTATTTGTAACTTTCGACAAGTAGAACAATGAATGGAACAGGAGGACTGTTGAAATCTTTGTATATATTGCTTCTATATAGACTAAGAAACATATATGCAAAGTATCCAAACAGTACCATTCGCCAATTTTTTGTTCTTCAAGTTTAAGTGAACTACGAGCCCCATTGTTAATCCTTTAAAGGAAATTATTTGTAAATTTCGACAAGTAGAACAATGAATGGAACAGGTAGACGGTTGAAATCTTTGTATATATTGCTTCTATATAGTCTAAGAAACATATATGCAAAGCATCCAAACAGTACAATTCGCCAATTTTTTGTTCTTCAAGTTTAAGTGAACAATGAGACCCAATGGTTAATCCTTTATCGGAAATTATTTGTAACTTTCGACAAGTAGAACAATGAATGGAACAGGTAGACGCTTGAAATCTTTGTATATATTGCTTCTATATAGTCTAAGAAACATATATGCAAAGCATCCAAACAGTACAATTCGCCAATTTTTTGTTCTTCAAGTTTAAGTGAACTACGAGCCCCATTGTTAATCCTTTAAAGGAAATTATTTCTAAATTTCGACAAGTAGAACAATGAATGGATCATGTAGACGGTTGAAATCATTGTATATATTGCTTCTATATAGTCTACGAAACATATATGCAAAGCATCCAAACAGTACCATTCGCCAATTTTTTGTTCTTCAAGTTTAAGTGAACTACGAGCCCCATTGTTAATCCCTCAACGGAAATTATTTGTATCTTTCGACAAGTAGAACAATGAATGGAACAGGTAGACTGTTGAAATCATTGTATATATTGCTTCTATATGGTCTAAGAAACATATATGCAAAGCATCCAAACAGTACAATTCGCCAATTTTTTGTTCTTCAAGTTTAAGTAAACTACGATCCCCATTGTTAATCCCTTAACGGAAATTATTTGAAACTGTCGACAAGTAGAACAATGAATGGAACAGGTAGACGGTTGAAATCATTGTATATATTGCTTCTATATAGTCTAAGAAACATATATGTAAAGCATCCAAACAGTACCATTCGCCAATTTTTTGTTCTTCAAGTTTAAGTGAACTACGAGCCCCATTGTTAATCCTTTAAAGGAAATTATTTGTAAATTTCGACAAGTAGAACAATGAATGGAACAGGTAGACGGTTGAAATCTTTGTATATATTGCTTCTATATAGTCTAAGAAACATATATGCAAAGCATCCAAACAGTACAATTCGCCAATTTTTTGTTCTTCAAGTTTAAGTGAACAATGAGCCCCAATGGTTAATCCTTTATCGGAAATTATTTGTAACTTTCGACAAGTAGAACAATGAATGGAACAGGTAGACGCTCGAAATCTTTGTATATATTGCTTCTATATAGTCTAAGAAACATATATGCAAATCATCCAAACAGTACAATTCGCCAATTTATTGTTCTTCAAGTTTAAGTGAACAATGAGCCCCATTGTTAATCCATTAAAGGAAATTAATTGTAAATTTCGGCAAGTAGAACAATGAATGGAACAGGTAGACTGTTGAAATCATTGCATATATTGCTTCTATATAGTCTAAGACACATATATGCAAAGCATCCAAACAGTAGAATTCGCCAATTTCTTGTTCTTCAAGTATAAGTAAACTACGATCCCCATTGTTAATCCCTTAACGGAAATTATTTGTAACTTTCGACAAGTAGAACAATGAATGGAACAGGTAGACGGATGAAATCTTTGTATATATTGCATCTATATAGTCTAAGAAACATATATGCAAAGCATCCAAATAGTACAATTCGACAATTTTTTGTTCTTCAAGTTTAAGTGAACAGCGAGCCCCATTGTTAACCCTTTATCGTAAATTATTTGTAATTTTCGACAAGTAGAACAGTGAATGGAACAGGTAGACGGTTGAAATCTTTGTATATATTGCTTCTATATAGTATAAGAAACATATATGCAAAGCATCCAAACAGTACAATTCGCCAATTTTTTGTTCTTCAAGTTTAAGTGAACAATGAGCCCCAATGGTTAATCCGTTATCGGAAATTATTTGTAACTTTCGACAAGTAGAACAATGAATGGAACAGGAGGACTGTTGAAATCTTTGTATATATTGCTTCTATATAGACTAAGAAACATATATGCAAAGCATCCAAACAGTACCATTCGCCAATTTTTTGTTCTTCAAGTTTAAGTGAACTACGAGCCCCATTGTTAATCCTTTAAAGGAAATTATTTGTAAATTTCGACAAGTAGAACAATGAATGGAACAGGTAGACGGTTGAAATCTTTGTATATATTGCTTCTATATAGTCTAAGAAACATATATGCAAAGCATCCAAACAGTACAATTCGCCAATTTTTTGTTCTTCAAGTTTAAGTGAACTACGAGCCCCATTGTTAATCCTTTAAAGGAAATTATTTCTAAATTTCGACAAGTAGAACAATGAATGGATCATGTAGACGGTTGAAATCATTGTATATATTGCTTCTATATAGTCTACGAAACATATATGCAAAGCATCCAAACAGTACCATTCGCCAATTTTTTGTTCTTCAAGTTTAAGTGAACTACGAGCCCCACTGTTAATCCCTTAACGGAAATTATTTGTATCTTTCGACAAGTAGAACAATGAATGGAACAGGTAGACTGTTGAAATCATTGTATATATTGCTTCTATATGGTCTAAGAAACATATATGCAAAGCATCCAAACAGTACAATTCGCCAATTTTTTGTTCTTCAAGTTTAAGTAAACTACGATCCCCAATGGTTAATCCTTTATCGGAAATTATTTGTAACTTTCGACAAGTAGAACAATGAATGGAACAGGTAGACGCTCGAAATCTTTGTATATATTGCTTCTATATAGTCTAAGAAACATATATGCAAAGCATCCAAACAGTACAATTCGCCAATTTATTGTTCTTCAAGTTTAAGTGAACAATGAGCCCCATTGTTAATCCATTAAAGGAAATTAATTGTAAATTTCGGCAAGTAGAACAATGAATGGAACAGGTAGACTGTTGAAATCAGTGCATATATTGCTTCTATATAGTCTAAGAAACATATATGCAAAGCATCCAAACAGTAGAATTCGCCAATTTCTTGTTCTTCAAGTTTAAGTAAACTACGATCCCCATTGTTAATCCCTTAACGGAAATTATTTGTAACTTTCGACAAGTAGAACAATGAATGGAACAGGTAGACGGATGAAATCTTTGTATATATTGCATCTATATAGTCTAAGAAACATATATGCAAAGCATCCAAATAGTACAATTCGACAATTTTTTGTTCTTCAAGTTTAAGTGAACAGCGAGCCCCATTGTTAACCCTTTATCGTAAATTATTTGTAATTTTCGACAAGTAGAACAGTGAATGGAACAGGTAGACGGTTGAAATCTTTGTATATATTGCTTCTATATAGTATAAGAAACATATATGCAAAGCATCCAAACAGTACAATTCGCCAATTTTTTGTTCTTCAAGTTTAAGTGAACAATGAGCCCCAATGGTTAATCCGTTATCGGAAATTATTTGTAACTTTCGACAAGTAGAACAATGAATGGAACAGGAGGACTGTTGAAATCTTTGTATATATTGCTTCTATATAGACTAAGAAACATATATGCAAATTATCCAAACAGTACCATTCGCCAATTTTTTGTTCTTCAAGTTTAAGTGAACTACGAGCCCCATTGTTAATCCTTTAAAGGAAATTATTTGTAAATTTCGACAAGTAGAACAATGAATGGAACAGGTAGACGGTTGAAATCTTTGTATATATTGCTTCTATATAGTCTAAGAAACATATATGCAAAGCATCCAAACAGTACAATTCGCCAATTTTTTGTTCTTCAAGTTTAAGTGAACTACGAGCCCCATTGTTAATCCTTTAAAGGAAATTATTTCTAAATTTCGACAAGTAGAACAATGAATGGATCATGTAGACGGTTGAAATCATTGTATATATTGCTTCTATATAGTCTACGAAACATATATGCAAAGCATCCAAACAGTACCATTCGCCAATTTTTTGTTCTTCAAGTTTAAGTGAACTACGAGCCCCATTGTTAATCCCTTAACGGAAATTATTTGTATCTTTCGACAAGTAGAACAATGAATGGAACAGGTAGACTGTTGAAATCATTGTATATATTGCTTCTATATGGTCTAAGAAACATATATGCAAAGCATCCAAACAGTACAATTCGCCAATTTTTTGTTCTTCAAGTTTAAGTAAACTACGATCCCCATTGTTAATCCCTTAACGGAAATTATTTGAAACTGTCGACAAGTAGAACAATGAATGGAACAGGTAGACGGTTGAAATCATTGTATATATTGCTTCTATATAGTCTAAGAAACATATATGTAAAGCATCCAAACAGTACCATTCGCCAATTTTTTGTTCTTCAAGTTTAAGTGAACTACGAGCCCCATTGTTAATCCTTTAAAGGAAATTATTTGTAAATTTCGACAAGTAGAACAATGAATGGAACAGGTAGACGGTTGAAATCTTTGTATATATTGCTTCTATATAGTCTAAGAAACATATATGCAAAGCATCCAAACAGTACAATTCGCCAATTTTTTGTTCTTCAAGTTTAAGTGAACAATGAGCCCCAATGGTTAATCCTTTATCGGAAATTATTTGTAACTTTCGACAAGTAGAACAATGAATGGAACAGGTAGACGCTCGAAATCTTTGTATATATTGCTTCTATATAGTCTAAGAAACATATATGCAAAGCATCCAAACAGTACAATTCGCCAATTTATTGTTCTTCAAGTTTAAGTGAACAATGAGCCCCATTGTTAATCCATTAAAGGAAATTAATTGTAAATTTCGGCAAGTAGAACAATGAATGGAACAGGTAGACTGTTGAAATCATTGCATATATTGCTTCTATATAGTCTAAGACACATATATGCAAAGCATCCAAACAGTAGAATTCGCCAATTTCTTGTTCTTCAAGTTTAAGTAAACTACGATCCCCATTGTTAATCCCTTAACGGAAATTATTTGTAACTTTCGACAAGTAGAACAATGAATGGAACAGGTAGACGGATGAAATCTTTGTATATATTGCATCTATATAGTCTAAGAAACATATATGCAAAGCATCCAAATAGTACAATTCGACAATTTTTTGTTCTTCAAGTTTAAGTGAACAGCGAGCCCCATTGTTAACCCTTTATCGTAAATTATTTGTAATTTTCGACAAGTAGAACAGTGAATGGAACAGGTAGACGGTTGAAATCTTTGTATATATTGCTTCTATATAGTATAAGAAACATATATGCAAAGCATCCAAACAGTACAATTCGCCAATTTTTTGTTCTTCAAGTTTAAGTGAACAATGAGCCCCAATGGTTAATCCGTTATCGGAAATTATTTGTAACTTTCGACAAGTAGAACAATGAATGGAACAGGAGGACTGTTGAAATCTTTGTATATATTGCTTCTATATAGACTAAGAAACATATATGCAAAGCATCCAAACAGTACCATTCGCCAATTTTTTGTTCTTCAAGTTTAAGTGAACTACGAGCCCCATTGTTAATCCTTTAAAGGAAATTATTTGTAAATTTCGACAAGTAGAACAATGAATGGAACAGGTAGACGGTTGAAATCTTTGTATATATTGCTTCTATATAGTCTAAGAAACATATATGCAAAGCATCCAAACAGTACAATTCGCCAATTTTTTGTTCTTCAAGTTTAAGTGAACTACGAGCCCCATTGTTAATCCTTTAAAGGAAATTATTTCTAAATTTCGACAAGTAGAACAATGAATGGATCATGTAGACGGTTGAAATCATTGTATATATTGCTTCTATATAGTCTACGAAACATATATGCAAAGCATCCAAACAGTACCATTCGCCAATTTTTTGTTCTTCAAGTTTAAGTGAACTACGAGCCCCATTGTTAATCCCTTAACGGAAATTATTTGTATCTTTCGACAAGTAGAACAATGAATGGAACAGGTAGACTGTTGAAATCATTGTATATATTGCTTCTATATGGTCTAAGAAACATATATGCAAAGCATCCAAACAGTACAATTCGCCAATTTTTTGTTCTTCAAGTTTAAGTAAACTACGATCCCCATTGTTAATCCCTTAACGGAAATTATTTGAAACTGTCGACAAGTAGAACAATGAATGGAACAGGTAGACGGTTGAAATCATTGTATATATTGCTTCTATATAGTCTAAGAAACATATATGTAAAGCATCCAAACAGTACCATTCGCCAATTTTTTGTTCTTCAAGTTTAAGTGAACTACGAGCCCCATTGTTAATCCTTTAAAGGAAATTATTTGTAAATTTCGACAAGTAGAACAATGAATGGAACAGGTAGACGGTTGAAATCTTTGTATATATTGCTTCTATATAGTCTAAGAAACATATATGCAAAGCATCCAAACAGTACAATTCGCCAATTTTTTGTTCTTCAAGTTTAAGTGAACAATGAGCCCCAATGGTTAATCCTTTATCGGAAATTATTTGTAACTTTCGACAAGTAGAACAATGAATGGAACAGGTAGACGCTCGAAATCTTTGTATATATTGCTTCTATATAGTCTAAGAAACATATATGCAAAGCATCCAAACAGTACAATTCGCCAATTTATTGTTCTTCAAGTTTAAGTGAACAATGAGCCCCATTGTTAATCCATTAAAGGAAATTAATTGTAAATTTCGGCAAGTAGAACAATGAATGGAACAGGTAGCCTGTTGAAATCATTGCATATATTGCTTCTATATAGTCTAAGAAACATATATGCAAAGCATCCAAACAGTAGAATTCGCCAATTTCTTGTTCTTCAAGTTTAAGTAAACTACGATCCCCATTGTTAATCCCTTAACGGAAATTATTTGTAACTTTCGACAAGTAGAACAATGAATGGAACAGGTCGACGGATGAAATCTTTGTATATATTGCATCTATATAGTCTAAGAAACATATATGCAAAGCATCCAAATAGTACAATTCGACAATTTTTTGTTCTTCAAGTTTAAGTGAACTACGAGCCCCATTGTTAATCCTTTATCGGAAATTATTTGTAATTTTCGACAAGTAGTACAATGAATGGAACAGGTAGACGGTTGAAATCTTTGTATATATTGCTTCTATATAGTCTAAGAAACATATATGCAAAGCATCCAAACAGTACAATTCGCCAATTTTTTGTTCTTCAAGTTTAAGTGAACAGTGAGCCCCAATGGTTAATCCTTTATCGGTAATTATTTGTAACTTTCGACAAGTAGAACAATGAATGTAACATGTAGACGGTTGAAATCATTGTATATATTGCTTCTATATAGTCTAAGAAACATATATGTAAAGCATCCAAACAGTACCATTCGCCAATTTTTTGTTCTTCAAGTTTAAGTGAACTACGAGCCCCATTGTTAATCCTTTAAAGGAAATTATTTGTAAATTTCGACAAGTAGAACAATGAATGGAACAGGAGGACTGTTGAAATCTTTGTATATATTGCTTCTATATAGACTAAGAAACATATATGCAAAGCATCCAAACAGTACCATTCGCCAATTTTTTGTTCTTCAAGTTTAAGTAAACTACGATCCCCATTGTTAATCCCTTAACGGAAATTATTTGAAACTGTCGACAAGTAGAACAATGAATGGAACAGGTAGACGGTTGAAATCATTGTATATATTGCTTCTATATAGTCTAAGAAACATATATGTAAAGCATCCAAACAGTACCATTCGCCAATTTTTTGTTCTTCAAGTTTAAGTGAACTACGAGCCCCATTGTTAATCCTTTAAAGGAAATTATTTGTAAATTTCGACAAGTAGAACAATGAATGGAACAGGTAGACGGTTGAAATCTTTGTATATATTGCTTCTATATAGTCTAAGAAACATATATGCAAAGCATCCAAACAGTACAATTCGCCAATTTTTTGTTCTTCAAGTTTAAGTGAACAATGAGCCCCAATGGTTAATCCTTTATCGGAAATTATTTGTAACTTTCGACAAGTAGAACAATGAATGGAACAGGTAGACGCTCGAAATCTTTGTATATATTGCTTCTATATAGTCTAAGAAACATATATGCAAAGCATCCAAACAGTACAATTCGCCAATTGATTGTTCTTCAAGTTTAAGTGAACAATGAGCCCCATTGTTAATCCATTAAAGGAAATTAATTGTAAATTTCGGCAAGTAGAACAATGAATGGAACAGGTAGCCTGTTGAAATCATTGCATATATTGCTTCTATATAGTCTAAGAAACATATATGCAAAGCATCCAAACAGTAGAATTCGCCAATTTCTTGTTCTTCAAGTTTAAGTAAACTACGATCCCCATTGTTAATCCCTTAACGGAAATTATTTGTAACTTTCGACAAGTAGAACAATGAATGGAACAGGTAGACGGATGAAATCTTTGTATATATTGCATCTATATAGTCTAAGAAACATATATGCAAAGCATCCAAATAGTACAATTCGACAATTTTTTGTTCTTCAAGTTTAAGTGAACAGCGAGCCCCATTGTTAACCCTTTATCGTAAATTATTTGTAATTTTCGACAAGTAGAACAGTGAATGGAACAGGTAGACGGTTGAAATCTTTGTATATATTGCTTCTATATAGTATAAGAAACATATATGCAAAGCATCCAAACAGTACAATTCGCCAATTTTTTGTTCTTCAAGTTTAAGTGAACAATGAGCCCCAATGGTTAATCCGTTATCGGAAATTATTTGTAACTTTCGACAAGTAGAACAATGAATGGAACAGGAGGACTGTTGAAATCTTTGTATATATTGCTTCTATATAGACTAAGAAACATATATGCAAAGCATCCAAACAGTACCATTCGCCAATTTTTTGTTCTTCAAGTTTAAGTGAACTACGAGCCCCATTGTTAATCCTTTAAAGGAAATTATTTGTAAATTTCGACAAGTAGAACAATGAATGGAACAGGTAGACGGTTGAAATCTTTGTATATATTGCTTCTATATAGTCTAAGAAACATATATGCAAAGCATCCAAACAGTACAATTCGCCAATTTTTTGTTCTTCAAGTTTAAGTGAACAATGAGCCCCAATGGTTAATCCATTATCGGAAATTATTTGTAACTTTCGACAAGTAGAACAATGAATGGAACAGGTAGACGCTTGAAATCTTTGTATATATTGCTTCTATATAGTCTAAGAAACATATATGCAAAGCATCCAAACAGTACAATTCGCCAATTTTTTGTTCTTCAAGTTTAAGTGAACTACGAGCCCCATTGTTAATCCTTTAAAGGAAATTATTTCTAAATTTCGACAAGTAGAACAATGAATGGATCATGTAGACGGTTGAAATCATTGTATATATTGCTTCTATATAGTCTACGAAACATATATGCAAAGCATCCAAACAGTACCATTCGCCAATTTTTTGTTCTTCAAGTTTAAGTGAACTACGAGCCCCATTGTTAATCCCTTAACGGAAATTATTTGTATCTTTCGACAAGTAGAACAATGAATGGAACAGGTAGACTGTTGAAATCATTGTATATATTGCTTCTATATGGTCTAAGAAACATATATGCAAAGCATCCAAACAGTACAATTCGCCAATTTTTTGTTCTTCAAGTTTAAGTAAACTACGATCCCCATTGTTAATCCCTTAACGGAAATTATTTGAAACTGTCGACAAGTAGAACAATGAATGGAACAGGTAGACGGTTGAAATCATTGTATATATTGCTTCTATATAGTCTAAGAAACATATATGTAAAGCATCCAAACAGTACCATTCGCCAATTTTTTGTTCTTCAAGTTTAAGTGAACTACGAGCCCCATTGTTAATCCTTTAAAGGAAATTATTTGTAAATTTCGACAAGTAGAACAATGAATGGAACAGGTAGACGGTTGAAATCTTTGTATATATTGCTTCTATATAGTCTAAGAAACATATATGCAAAGCATCCAAACAGTACAATTCGCCAATTTTTTGTTCTTCAAGTTTAAGTGAACAATGAGCCCCAATGGTTAATCCTTTATCGGAAATTATTTGTAACTTTCGACAAGTAGAACAATGAATGGAACAGGTAGACGCTCGAAATCTTTGTATATATTGCTTCTATATAGTCTAAGAAACATATATGCAAAGCATCCAAACAGTACAATTCGCCAATTTATTGTTCTTCAAGTTTAAGTGAACAATGAGCCCCATTGTTAATCCATTAAAGGAAATTAATTGTAAATTTCGGCAAGTAGAACAATGAATGGAACAGGTAGACTGTTGAAATCATTGCATATATTGCTTCTATATAGTCTAAGAAACATATATGCAAAGCATCCAAACAGTAGAATTCGCCAATTTCTTGTTCTTCAAGTTTAAGTAAACTACGATCCCCATTGTTAATCCCTTAACGGAAATTATTTGTAACTTTCGACAAGTAGAACAATGAATGGAACGGGTAGACGGATGAAATCTTTGTATATATTGCATCTATATAGTCTAAGAAACATATATGCAAAGCATCCAAATAGTACAATTCGACAATTTTTTGTTCTTCAAGTTTAAGTGAACAGCGAGCCCCATTGTTAACCCTTTATCGTAAATTATTTGTAATTTTCGACAAGTAGAACAGTGAATGGAACAGGTAGACGGTTGAAATCTTTGTATATATTGCTTCTATATAGTATAAGAAACATATATGCAAAGCATCCAAACAGTACAATTCGCCAATTTTTTGTTCTTCAAGTTTAAGTGAACAATGAGCCCCAATGGTTAATCCGTTATCGGAAATTATTTGTAACTTTCGACAAGTAGAACAATGAATGGAACAGGAGGACTGTTGAAATCTTTGTATATATTGCTTCTATATAGACTAAGAAACATATATGCAAAGCATCCAAACAGTACCATTCGCCAATTTTTTGTTCTTCAAGTTTAAGTGAACTACGAGCCCCATTGTTAATCCTTTAAAGGAAATTATTTGTAAATTTCGACAAGTAGAACAATGAATGGAACAGGTAGACGGTTGAAATCTTTGTATATATTGCTTCTATATAGTCTAAGAAACATATATGCAAAGCATCCAAACAGTACAATTCGCCAATTTTTTGTTCTTCAAGTTTAAGTGAACAATGAGCCCCAATGGTTAATCCTTTATCGGAAATTATTTGTAACTTTCGACAAGTAGAACAATGAATGGAACAGGTAGACGCTTGAAATCTTTGTATATATTGCTTCTATATAGTCTAAGAAACATATATGCAAAGCATCCAAACAGTACAA
This sequence comes from Cerceris ruficornis, assembly GCA_963989415.1. Classification (NCBI taxonomy): domain Eukaryota; kingdom Metazoa; phylum Arthropoda; class Insecta; order Hymenoptera; family Crabronidae; genus Cerceris; species Cerceris ruficornis. The sequence continues at coordinate 133,282 of CAXDIW010000264.1, read as the reverse complement.
TTCGCCAATTTATTGTTCTTCAAGTTTAAGTGAACAATGAGCCCCATTGTTAATCCATTAAAGGAAATTAATTGTAAATTTCGGCAAGTAGAACAATGAATGGAACAGGTAGACTGTTGAAATCATTGCATATATTGCTTCTATATAGTCTAAGAAACATATATGCAAAGCATCCAAACAGTAGAATTCGCCAATTTCTTGTTCTTCAAGTTTAAGTAAACTACGATCCCCATTGTTAATCCCTTAATGGAAATTATTTGTAACTTTCGACAAGTAGAACAATGAATGGAACAGGTAGACGGATGAAATCTTTGTATTTATTGCATCTATATAGTCTAAGAAACATATATGCAAAGCATCCAAATAGTACAATTCGACAATTTTTTGTTCTTCAAGTTTAAGTGAACAGCGAGCCCCATTGTTAACCCTTTATCGTAAATTATTTGTAATTTTCGACAAGTAGAACAGTGAATGGAACAGGTAGACGGTTGAAATCTTTGTATATATTGCTTCTATATAGTATAAGAAACATATATGCAAAGCATCCAAACAGTACAATTCGCCAATTTTTTGTTCTTCAAGTTTAATTGAACAATGAGCCCCAATGGTTAATCCGTTATCGGAAATTATTTGTAACTTTCGACAAGTAGAACAATGAATGGAACAGGAGGACTGTTGAAATCTTTGTATATATTGCTTCTATATAGTCTAAGAAACATATATGCAAAGCATCCAAACAGTACCATTCGCCAATTTTTTGTTCTTCAAATTTAAGTGAACTACGAGCCCCATTGTTAATCCTTTAAAGGAAATTATTTGTAAATTTCGACAAGTAGAACAATGAATGGAACAGGTAGACTGTTGAAATCATTGTATATATTGCTTCTATATAGTCTAAGAAACATATATGCAAAGCATCCAAACAGTACAATTCGCCAATTTTTTGTTCTTCAAGTTTAAGTAAACTACGATCCCCATTGTTAATCCCTTAACGGAAATTATTTGTGACTTTCGACAAGTAGAACAATGAATGGAACAGGAGGACTGTTGAAATCTTTGTATATATTGCTTCTATATAGTCCAAGAAACATATATGCAAAGCGTCCAAACAGTACAATTCGCCAATTTATTGCTCTTCGAGTTTAAGTGAACTACGAGCCCCATTGTTAATCCTTTATCGGAAATTATTTGTAAATTTCGACAAGTAGAACAATGAATGGAACAGGTAGACTGTTGAAATCATTGTATATATTGCTTCTATATAGTCCAAGAAACATATATGCATAGAGTCCAAACAGTACAATTCGCCAATTTTCTGCTCTTCAAGTTTAAGTGATCTACGAGCCCCATTGTTAATCCTTTAAAGGAAATTATTTGTAAATTTCGACAAGTAGAACAATGAATGGAACAGGTAGACGGATGAAATCTTTGTATATATTGCATCTATATAGTCTAAGAAACATATATGCAAAGCATCCAAACAGTACAAGTCGCCAATTCATTGTTATTCAAGTTTAAGTGAACAACGAGCCCCATTGTTCAACCTTTAAAGGAAATTATTTGTAACTTTCGACAAGTAGAACAAGGAATGGAACAGGTAGACGGTTGAAATCATTGTATATATTGCTTCTATATAATCTAAGAAACATATATGCAAAGCATCCAAACGGTACAAATCGCCAATTATTTCATCTTCATGTTTAAGTGAACTACGAGCCCCATTGTTAAAACTTTAACGGAAATTACTTGTAATTTTCGACAAGTAGAACAATCGATGGAACAGGTAGAAGGTTGAAATCATTGTATATATTGCTTCTATATAATCTAAGAAACATATCTTCAAAGCATCCAAACAGTACCATTCGCCAATTTTTTGTTCTTCAAGTTTAAGTGATCTACGAGCCCCATTGTTAATCCTTTATCGGAAATTATTTGTAATTTTCGACAAGTAGAACAATGAATGGAACAGGTAGACGGTTGAAATCTTTGTATATATTGCTTCTATATAATCTAAGAAACATATATGCAAAGCATCTAAACGGTAACAATCGTCAATTTTTTGATCTTCAAGTTTAAGTGAACAGCGAGCCCCATTGATAATCATGAAATGGAAATTATTTGTAACTTTCTACAAGTAGAACAATGAATAGTACAGGTAGACGGGTGAAATCTTTCTATATATTGCTACTAAATAGTCTATGAAACATATATGAAAAGCATCCAAACAGTACAATTCGCCAATTTTTTGTTCTTCAAGTTTAAGTGAACTACGAGCCCCATTGTTAATCCTTTAAAGGAAATTATTTCTAAATTTCAACAAGTAGAACAATGAATGGATCATGTAGACGGTTGAAATCATTGTATATATTGCTTCTATATAGTCTACGAAACATATATGCAAAGCATCCAAACAGTACCATTCGCCAATTTTTTGTTCTTCAAGTTTAAGTGAACTACGAGCCCCATTGTTAATCCCTTAACGGAAATTATTTGTATCTTTCGACAAGTAGAACAATGAATGGAACAGGTAGACTGTTGAAATCATTGTATATATTGCTTCTATATGGTCTAAGAAACATATATGCAAAGCATCCAAACAGTACAATTCGCCAATTTTTTGTTCTTCAAGTTTAAGTAAACTACGATCCCCATTGTTAATCCCTTAACGGAAATTATTTGAAACTGTCGGCAAGTAGAACAATGAATGGAACAGGTAGACGGTTGAAATCATTGTATATATTGCTTCTATATAGTCTAAGAAACATATATGTAAAGCATCCAAACAGTACCATTCGACAATTTTTTGTTCTTCAAGTTTAAGTGAACTACGAGCCCCATTGTTAATCCTTTAAAGGAAATTATTTGTAAATTTCGACAAGTAGAACAATGAATGGAACAGGTAGACGGTTGAAATCTTTGTATATATTGCTTCTATATAGTCTAAGAAACATATATGCAAAGCATCCAAACAGTACAATTCGCCAATTTTTTGTTCTTCAAGTTTAAGTGAACAATGAGCCCCAATGGTTAATCCTTTATCGGAAATTATTTGTAACTTTCGACAAGTAGAACAATGAATGGAACAGGTAGACGCTCGAAATCTTTGTATATATTGCTTCTATATAGTCTAAGAAACATATATGCAAAGCATCCAAACAGTACAATTCGCCGATTTATTGTTCTTCAAGTTTAAGTGAACAATGAGCCCCATTGTTAATCCATTAAAGGAAATTAATTGTAAATTTCGGCAAGTAGAACAATGAATGGAACAGGTAGACTGTTGAAATCATTGCATATATTGCTTCTATATAGTCTAAGAAACATATATGCAAAGCATCCAAACAGTAGAATTCGCCAATTTCTTGTTCTTCAAGTTTAAGTAAACTACGATCCCCATTGTTAATCCCTTAACGGAAATTATTTGTAACTTTCGACATGTAGAACAATGAATGGAACAGGTAGACGGATGAAATCTTTGTATATATTGCATCTATATAGTCTAAGAAACATATATGCAAAGCATCCAAATAGTACAATTCGACAATTTTTTGTTCTTCAAGTTTAAGTGAACAGCGAGCCCCATTGTTAACCCTTTATCGTAAATTATTTGTAATTTTCGACAAGTAGAACAGTGAATGGAACAGGTAGACGGTTGAAATCTTTGTATATATTGCTTCTATATAGTATAAGAAACATATATGCAAAGCATCCAAACAGTACAATTCGCCAATTTTTTGTTCTTCAAGTTTAAGTGAACAATGAGCCCCAATGGTTAATCCGTTATCGGAAATTATTTGTAATTTTCGACAAGTAGAACAATGAATGGAACAGGTAGACAGTTGAAATCTTTGTATATATTGCTTCTATATAATCTAAGAAACATATATGCAAAGCATCCAAACAGTACAAATCGCCAATTATTTCATCTTCATGTTTAAGTGAACTACGAGCCCCATTGTTAAAACTTTAACGGAAATTATTTGTAACTTTCGACAAGTAGAACAATGAATGGAACTGGTAGACGGTTGAAATCTTTTTATATATTGCCTCTATATAGTCTAAGAAACATATATGCAAAGCATCCAAACAGTACCATTCGCCAATTTTTTGTTGTTCAAGTTTAAGTGAACAATGAGCCCCAATGGTTAATCCTTTATCGGAAATTACTTGTAATTTTCGACAAGTAGAACAATCGATGGAACAGGTAGACGGTTGAAATCATTGTATATATTGCTTCTATATAATCTAAGAAACATATCTTCAAAGCATCCAAACAGTACCATTCGCCGATTTATTGTTCTTCAAGTTTAAGTGAACAATGAGCCCCATTGTTAATCCATTAAAGGAAATTAATTGTAAATTTCGGCAAGTAGAACAATGAATGGAACAGGTAGACTGTTGAAATCATTGCATATATTGCTTCTATATAGTCTAAGAAACATATATGCAAAGCATCCAAACAGTAGAATTCGCCAATTTCTTGTTCTTCAAGTTTAAGTAAACTACGATCCCCATTGTTAATCCCTTAACGGAAATTATTTGTAACTTTCGACATGTAGAACAATGAATGGAACAGGTAGACGGATGAAATCTTTGTATATATTGCATCTATATAGTCTAAGAAACATATATGCAAAGCATCCAAATAGTACAATTCGACAATTTTTTGTTCTTCAAGTTTAAGTGAACAGCGAGCCCCATTGTTAACCCTTTATCGTAAATTATTTGTAATTTTCGACAAGTAGAACAGTGAATGGAACAGGTAGACGGTTGAAATCTTTGTATATATTGCTTCTATATAGTATAAGAAACATATATGCAAAGCATCCAAACAGTACAATTCGCCAATTTTTTGTTCTTCAAGTTTAAGTGAACAATGAGCCCCAATGGTTAATCCGTTATCGGAAATTATTTGTAATTTTCGACAAGTAGAACAATGAATGGAACAGGTAGACAGTTGAAATCTTTGTATATATTGCTTCTATATAATCTAAGAAACATATATGCAAAGCATCCAAACAGTACAAATCGCCAATTATTTCATCTTCATGTTTAAGTGAACTACGAGCCCCATTGTTAAAACTTTAACGGAAATTATTTGTAACTTTCGACAAGTAGAACAATGAATGGAACTGGTAGACGGTTGAAATCTTTTTATATATTGCCTCTATATAGTCTAAGAAACATATATGCAAAGCATCCAAACAGTACCATTCGCCAATTTTTTGTTGTTCAAGTTTAAGTGAACAATGAGCCCCAATGGTTAATCCTTTATCGGAAATTACTTGTAATTTTCGACAAGTAGAACAATCGATGGAACAGGTAGACGGTTGAAATCATTGTATATATTGCTTCTATATAATCTAAGAAACATATCTTCAAAGCATCCAAACAGTACCATTCGCCAATTTTTTGTTCTTCAAGTTTAAGTGATCTACGAGCCCCATTGTTAATCCTTTATCGGAAATTATTTGTAATTTTCGACAAGTAGAACAATGAATGGAACAGGTAGACGGTTGAAATCTTTGTATATATTGCTTCTATATAATCTAAGAAACATATATGCAAAGCATCTAAACGGTAACAATCGTCAATTTTTTGATCTTCAAGTTTAAGTGAACAGCGAGCCCCATTGATAATCATGAAATGGAAATTATTTGTAACTTTCTACAAGTAGAACAATGAATAGTACAGGTAGACGGGTGAAATCTTTCTATATATTGCTTCTAAATAGTCTATGAAACATATATGAAAAGCATCCAAACAGTACAATTCGCCAATTTTTTGTTCTTCAAGTTTAAGTGAACTACGAGCCCCATTGTTAATCCTTTAAAGGAAATTATTTCTAAATTTCGACAAGTAGAACAATGAATGGATCATGTAGACGGTTGAAATCATTGTATATATTGCTTCTATATAGTCTACGAAACATATATGCAAAGCATCCAAACAGTACCATTCGCCAATTTTTTGTTCTTCAAGTTTAAGTGAACTACGAGCCCCATTGTTAATCCCTTAACGGAAATTATTTGTATCTTTCGACAAGTAGAACAATGAATGGAACAGGTAGACTGTTGAAATCATTGTATATATTGCTTCTATATGGTCTAAGAAACATATATGCAAAGCATCCAAACAGTACAATTCGCCAATTTTTTGTTCTTCAAGTTTAAGTAAACTACGATCCCCATTGTTAATTCCTTAACGGAAATTATTTGAAACTGTCGACAAGTACAACAATGAATGGAACAGGTAGACGGTTGAAATCATTGTATATATTGCTTCTATATAGTCTAAGAAACATATATGTAAAGCATCCAAACAGTACCATTCGCCAATTTTTTGTTCTTCAAGTTTAAGTGAACTACGAGCCCCATTGTAAATCCTTTAAAGGAAATTATTTGTAAATTTCGACAAGTAGAACAATGAATGGAACAGGTAGACGGTTGAAATCTTTGTATATATTGCTTCTATATAGTCTAAGAAACATATATGCAAAGCATCCAAACAGTACAATTCGCCAATTTTTTGTTCTTCAAGTTTAAGTGAACAATGAGCCCCAATGGTTAATCCTTTATCGGAAATTATTTGTAACTTTCGACAAGTAGAACAATGAATGGAACAGGTAGACGCTCGAAATCTTTGTATATATTGCTTCTATATAGTCTAAGAAACATATATGCAAAGCATCCAAACAGTACCATTCGCCAATTTATTGTTCTTCAAGTTTAAGTGAACAACGAACCCCACTGATAATCATTAAAGGGAAATTATTTGTAACTTTCGACAAGTAGAACAAGGAATGGAACAGGTAGACGGTTGAAATCTTTGTATATATTGCTTCTATATAGTCTAAGAAACATATATGCAAAGAATCCAAACAGTACAATTCGCCAATTTTTTGTTCTTCAAGATTAAGTGAACTACGAGCCCCATTGTTAATCCTTTAAAGGAAATTATTTGTAAATTTCGACAAGTAGAACAATGAATGGAACAGGTAGACTGTTGAAATCATTGTATATATTGCTTCTATATAGTCTAAGAAACATATATGCATAGCGTCCAAACAGTACAATTCGCCAATTTTTTGCTCTTCAAGTTTAAGTGAACTACGAGCCCCATTGTTAATCCTTTAAAGGAAATTATTTGTAAATTTCGGCAAGAAGAACAATGAATGGAATAGGTAGACGGTTGAAATCATTGTATATATTGCTTCTATATAGTCTAAGAAGCATATCTGCAAATCATCCAAACAGTACAATTCGCCAATTTTTTGTTCTTCAAGTTTAAGTAAACTACGATCCCCATTGTTAATCCCTTAACGGAAATTATTTGTAACTTTCGACAAGTAGAACAATGAATGGAACTGGTAGACGGTTGAAATCATTGTATATATTGCTTCTACATAGTCTAAGAAACATATATGCAAAGCATCCAAATAGTACAATTCGACAATTTTTTGTTCTTCAAGTTTAAGTGAACAATTAGCCCCAATGGTTAATCCTTTATCGGAAATTATTTGTAATTTTCGACAAGTAGAACAATGAATGGAACAGGTAGACAGTTGAAATCTTTGTATATATTGCTTCTATATAATCTAAGAAACATATATGCAAAGCATCCAAACAGTACAAATCGCCAATTATTTCATCTTCATGTTTAAGTGAACTACGAGCCCCATTGTTAAAACTTTAACGGAAATTATTTGTAACTTTCGACAAGTAGAACAATGAATGGAACTGGTAGACGGTTGAAATCTTTTTATATATTGCCTCTATATAGTCTAAGAAACATATATGCAAAGCATCCAAACAGTACCATTCGCCAATTTTTTGTTGTTCAAGTTTAAGTGAACAATGAGCCCCAATGGTTAATCCTTTATCGGAAATTACTTGTAATTTTCGACAAGTAGAACAATCGATGGAACAGGTAGACGGTTGAAATCATTGTATATATTGCTTCTATATAATCTAAGAAACATATCTTCAAAGCATCCAAACAGTACCATTCGCCAATTTTTTGTTCTTCAAGTTTAAGTGATCTACGAGCCCCATTGTTAATCCTTTATCGGAAATTATTTGTAATTTTCGACAAGTAGAACAATGAATGGAACAGGTAGACGGTTGAAATCTTTGTATATATTGCTTCTATATAATCTAAGAAACATATATGCAAAGCATCTAAACGGTAACAATCGTCAATTTTTTGATCTTCAAGTTTAAGTGAACAGCGAGCCCCATTGATAATCATGAAATGGAAATTATTTGTAACTTTCTACAAGTAGAACAATGAATAGTACAGGTAGACGGGTGAAATCTTTCTATATATTGCTTCTAAATAGTCTATGAAACATATATGAAAAGCATCCAAACAGTACAATTCGCCAATTTTTTGTTCTTCAAGTTTAAGTGAACTACGAGCCCCATTGTTAATCCTTTAAAGGAAATTATTTCTAAATTTCGACAAGTAGAACAATGAATGGATCATGTAGACGGTTGAAATCATTGTATATATTGCTTCTATATACTCTACGAAACATATATGCAAAGCATCCAAACAGTACCGTTCGCCAATTTTTTGTTCTTCAAGTTTAAGTGAACTACGAGCCCCATTGTTAATCCCTTAACGGAAATTATTTGTATCTTTCGACAAGTAGAACAATGAATGGAACAGGTAGACTGTTGAAATCATTGTATATATTGCTTCTATATGGTCTAAGAAACATATATGCAAAGCATCCAAACAGTACAATTCGCCAATTTTTTGTTCTTCAAGTTTAAGTAAACTACGATCCCCATTGTTAATCCCTTAACGGAAATTATTTGAAACTGTCGACAAGTAGAACAATGAATGGAACAGGTAGACGGTTGAAATCATTGTATATATTGCTTCTATATAGTCTAAGAAACATATATGTAAAGCATCCAAACAGTACCATTCGCCAATTTTTTGTTCTTCAAGTTTAAGTGAACTACGAGCCCCATTGTTAATCCTTTAAAGGAAATTATTTGTAAATTTCGACAAGTAGAACAATGAATGGAACAGGTAGACGGTTGAAATCTTTGTATATATTGCTTCTATATAGTCTAAGAAACATATATGCAAAGCATCCAAACAGTACAATTCGCCAATTTTTTGTTCTTCAAGTTTAAGTGAACAATGAGCCCCAATGGTTAATCCTTTATCGGAAATTATTTGTAACTTTCGACAAGTAGAACAATGAATGGAACAGGTAGACGCTCGAAATCTTTGTATATATTGCTTCTATATAGTCTAAGAAACATATATGCAAAGCATCCAAACAGTACCATTCGCCAATTTATTGTTCTTCAAGTTTAAGTGAACAACGAACCCCACTGATAATCATTAAAGGGAAATTATTTGTAACTTTCGACAAGTAGAACAAGGAATGGAACAGGTAGACGGTTGAAATCATTGTATATATTGCTTCTATATAATCTAAGAAACATATATGCAAAGCATCCAAACAGTACAATTCGCCAATTTTTTGTTTTTCAAGTTTAAGTGAACTACGAGCCCCATTGTTAATCCTTTATCGGAAATTATTTGTAATTTTCGACAAGTAGAACAATGAATGGAACAGGTAGACGGTTGAAATCTTTGTATATATTGCTTCTATATAATCTAAGAAACATATATGCAAAGCATCTAAACGGTAACAATCGTCAATTTTTTGATCTTCAAGTTTAAGTGAACAGCGAGCCCCATTGATAATCATGAAATGGAAATTATTTGTAACTTTCGACAAGTAGAACAATGAATGGAACAGGTAGACGCTCGAAATCTTTGTATATATTGCTTCTATATAGTCTAAGAAACATATATGCAAAGCATCCAAACAGTACAATTCGCCAATTTATTGTTCTTCAAGTTTAAGTGAACAATGAGCCCCATTGTTAATCCATTAAAGGAAATTAATTGTAAATTTCGGCAAGTAGAACAATGAATGGAACAGGTAGACTGTTGAAATCATTGCATATATTGCTTCTATATAGTCTAAGAAACATATATGCAAAGCATCCAAACAGTAGAATTCGCCAATTTCTTGTTCTTCAAGTTTAAGTAAACTACGATCCCCATTGTTAATCCCTTAACGGAAATTATTTGTAACTTTCGACAAGTAGAACAATGAATGGAACAGGTAGACGGATGAAATCTTTGTATATATTGCATCTATATAGTCTAAGAAACATATATGCAAAGCATCCAAATAGTACAATTCGACAATTTTTTGTTCTTCAAGTTTAAGTGAACAGCGAGCCCCATTGTTAACCCTTTATCGTAAATTATTTGTAATTTTCGACAAGTAGAACAGTGAATGGAACAGGTAGACGGTTGAAATCTTTGTATATATTGCTTCTATATAGTATAAGAAACATATATGCAAAGCATCCAAACAGTACAATTCGCCAATTTTTTGTTCTTCAACTTTAAGTGAACAATGAGCCCCAATGGTTAATCCGTTATCGGAAATTATTTGTAACTTTCGACAAGTAGAACAATGAATGGAACAGGAGGACTGTTGAAATCTTTGTATATATTGCTTCTATATAGACTAAGAAACATATATGCAAAGCATCCAAACAGTACCATTCGCCAATTTTTTGTTCTTCAAGTTTAAGTGAACTACGAGCCCCATTGTTAATCCTTTAAAGGAAATTATTTGTAAATTTCGACAAGTAGAACAATGAATGGAACAGGTAGACGGTTGAAATCTTTGTATATATTGCTTCTATATAGTCTAAGAAACATATATGCAAAGCATCCAAACAGTACAATTCGCCAATTTTTTGTTCTTCAAGTTTAAGTGAACAATGAGCCCCAATGGTTAATCCTTTATCGGAAATTATTTGTAACTTTCGACAAGTAGAACAATGAATGGAACAGGTAGACGCTTGAAATCTTTGTATATATTGCTTCTATATAGTCTAAGAAACATATATGCAAAGCATCCAAACAGTACAATTCGCCAATTTTTTGTTCTTCAAGTTTAAGTGAACTACGAGCCCCATTGTTAATCCTTTAAAGGAAATTATTTCTAAATTTCGACAAGTAGAACAATGAATGGATCATGTAGACGGTTGAAATCATTGTATATATTGCTTCTATATAGTCTACGAAACATATATGCAAAGCATCCAAACAGTACCATTCGCCAATTTTTTGTTCTTCAAGTTTAAGTGAACTACGAGCCCCATTGTTAATCCCTTAACGGAAATTATTTGTATCTTTCGACAAGTAGAACAATGAATGGAACAGGTAGACTGTTGAAATCATTGTATATATTGCTTCTATATGGTCTAAGAAACATATATGCAAAGCATCCAAACAGTACAATTCGCCAATTTTTTGTTCTTCAAGTTTAAGTAAACTACGATCCCCATTGTTAATCCCTTAACGGAAATTATTTGAAACTGTCGACAAGTAGAACAATGAATGAAACAGGTAGACGGTTGAAATCATTGTATATATTGCTTCTATATAGTCTAAGAAACATATATGTAAAGCATCCAAACAGTACCATTCGCCAATTTTTTGTTCTTCAAGTTTAAGTGAACTACGAGCCCCATTGTTAATCCTTTAAAGGAAATTATTTGTAAATTTCGACAAGTAGAACAATGAATGGAACAGGTAGACGGTTGAAATCTTTGTATATATTGCTTCTATATAGTCTAAGAAACATATATGCAAAGCATCCAAACAGTACAATTCGCCAATTTTTTGTTCTTCAAGTTTAAGTGAACAATGAGCCCCAATGGTTAATCCTTTATCGGAAATTATTTGTAACTTTCGACAAGTAGAACAATGAATGGAACAGGTAGACGCTCGAAATCTTTGAATATATTGCTTCTATATAGTCTAAGAAACATATATGCAAAGCATCCAAACAGTACAATTCGCCAATTTATTGTTCTTCAAGTTTAAGTGAACAATGAGCCCCATTGTTAATCCATTAAAGGAAATTAATTGTAAATTTCGGCAAGTAGAACAATGAATGGAACAGGTAGACTGTTGAAATCATTGCATATATTGCTTCTATATAGTCTAAGAAACATATATGCAAAGCATCCAAACAGTACAATTCGCCAATTTTTTGTTCTTCAAGTTTAAGTAAACTACGATCCCCATTGTTAATCCCTTAACGGAAATTATTTGAAACTGTCGACAAGTAGAACAATGAATGGAACAGGTAGACGGTTGAAATCATTGTATATATTGCTTCTATATAGTCTAAGAAACATATATGTAAAGCATCCAAACAGTACCATTCGCCAATTTTTTGTTCTTCAAGTTTAAGTGAACTACGAGCCCCATTGTTAATCCTTTAAAGGAAATTATTTGTAAATTTCGACAAGTAGAACAATGAATGGAACAGGTAGACGGTTGAAATCTTTGTATATATTGCTTCTATATAGTCTAAGAAACATGTATGCAAAGCATCCAAACAGTACAATTCGCCAATTTTTTGTTCTTCAAGTTTAAGTGAACAATGAGCCCCAATGGTTAATCCTTTATCGGAAATTATTTGTAACTTTCGACAAGTAGAACAATGAATGGAACAGGTAGACGCTCGAAATCTTTGTATATATTGCTTCTATATAGTCTAAGAAACATATATGCAAAGCATCCAAACAGTACCATTTGCCAATTTATTGTTCTTCAAGTTTAAGTGAACAACGAACCCCACTGATAATCATTAAAGGGAAATTATTTGTAACTTTCGACAAGTAGAACAAGGAATGGAACAGGTAGACGGTTGAAATCATTGTATATATTGCTTCTATATAATCTAAGAAACATATATGCAAAGCATCCAAACAGTACGATTCGCCAATTTTTTGTTCTTCAAGTTTAAGTGAACTACGAGCCCCATTGTTAATCCTTTATCGGAAATTATTTGTAATTTTCGACAAGTAGAACAATGAATGGAACAGGTAGACGGTTGAAATCTTTGTATATATTGCTTCTATATAATCTAAGAAACATATATGCAAAGCATCTAAACGGTAACAATCGTCAATTTTTTGATCTTCAAGTTTAAGTGAACAGCGAGCCCCATTGATAATCATGAAATGGAAATTATTTGTAACTTTCTACAAGTAGAACAATGAATAGTACAGGTAGACGGGTGAAATCTTTCTATATATTGCTTCTAAATAGTCTATGAAACATATATGAAAAGCATCCAAACAGTACCATTCGCCAATTTTTTGTTCTTCAAGTTTAAGTGAACTACGAGCCCCATTGTTAATCCCTTAACGGAAATTATTTGTATCTTTCGACAAGTAGAACAATGAATGGAACAGGTAGACTGTTGAAATCATTGTATATATTGCTTCTATATGGTCTAAGAAACATATATGCAAAGCATCCAAACAGTACAATTCGCCAATTTTTTGTTCTTCAAGTTTAAGTGAACAATGAGCCCCAATGGTTAATCCTTTATCGGAAATTATTTGTAACTTTCGACAAGTAGAACAATGAATGGAACAGGTAGACGCTTGAAATCTTTGTATATATTGCTTCTATATAGTCTAAGAAACATATATGCAAAGCATCCAAACAGTACAATTCGCCAATTTTTTGTTCTTCAAGTTTAAGTGAACTACGAGCCCCATTGTTAATCCTTTAAAGGAAATTATTTCTAAATTTCGACAAGTAGAACAATGAATGGATCATGTAGACGGTTGAAATCATTGTATATATTGCTTCTATATAGTCTACGAAACATATATGCAAAGCATCCAAACAGTACCATTCGCCAATTTTTTGTTCTTCAAGTTTAAGTGAACTACGAGCCCCATTGTTAATCCCTTAACGGAAATTATTTGTATCTTTCGACAAGTAGAACAATGAATGGAACAGGTAGACTGTTGAAATCATTGTATATATTGCTTCTATATGGTCTAAGAAACATATATGCAAAGCATCCAAACAGTACAATTCGCCAATTTTTTGTTCTTCAAGTTTAAGTAAACTACGATCCCCATTGTTAATCCCTTAACGGAAATTATTTGAAACTGTCGACAAGTAGAACAATGAATGGAACAGGTAGACGGTTGAAATCATTGTATATATTGCTTCTATATAGTCTAAGAAACATATATGTAAAGCATCCAAACAGTACCATTCGCCAATTTTTTGTTCTTCAAGTTTAAGTGAACTACGAGCCCCATTGTTAATCCTTTAAAGGAAACTATTTGTAAATTTCGACAAGTAGAACAATGAATGGAACAGGTAGACGGTTGAAATCTTTGTATATATTGCTTCTATATAGTCTAAGAAACATATATGCAAAGCATCCAAACAGTACAATTCGCCAATTTTTTGTTCTTCAAGTTTAAGTGAACAATGAGCCCCAATGGTTAATCCTTTATCGGAAATTATTTGTAACTTTCGACAAGTAGAACAATGAATGGAACAGGTAGACGCTCGAAATCTTTGTATATATTGCTTCTATATAGTCTAAGAAACATATATGCAAAGCATCCAAACAGTACAATTCGCCAATTTATTGTTCTTCAAGTTTAAGTGAACAATGAGCCCCATTGTTAATCCATTAAAGGAAATTAATTCTAAATTTCGGCAAGTAGAACAATGAATGGAACAGGTAGACTGTTGAAATCATTGCATATATTGCTTCTATATAGTCTAAGAAACATATATGCAAAGCATCCAAACAGTAGAATTCGCCAATTTCTTGTTCTTCAAGTTTAAGTAAACTACGATCCCCATTGTTAATCCCTTAACGGAAATTATTTGTAACTTTCGACAAGTAGAACAATGAATGGAACGGGTAGACGGATGAAATCTTTGTATATATTGCATCTATATAGTCTAAGAAACATATATGCAAAGCATCCAAATAGTACAATTCGACAATTTTTTGTTCTTCAAGTTTAAGTGAACAGCGAGCCCCATTGTTAACCCTTTATCGTAAATTATTTGTAATTTTCGACAAGTAGAACAGTGAATGGAACAGGTAGACGGTTGAAATCTTTGTATATATTGCTTCTATATAGTATAAGAAACATATATGCAAAGCATCCAAACAGTACAATTCGCCAATTTTTTGTTCTTCAAGTTTAAGTGAACAATGAGCCCCAATGGTTAATCCGTTATCGGAAATTATTTGTAACTTTCGACAAGTAGAACAATGAATGGAACAGGAGGACTGTTGAAATCTTTGTATATATTGCTTCTATATAGACTAAGAAACATATATGCAAAGCATCCAAACAGTACCATTCGCCAATTTTTTGTTCTTCAAGTTTAAGTGAACTACGAGCCCCATTGTTAATCCTTTAAAGGAAATTATTTGTAAATTTCGACAAGTAGAACAATGAATGGAACAGGTAGACGGTTGAAATCTTTGTATATATTGCTTCTATATAGTCTAAGAAACATGTATGCAAAGCATCCAAACAGTACAATTCGCCAATTTTTTGTTCTTCAAGTTTAAGTGAACAATGAGCCCCAATGGTTAATCCTTTATCGGAAATTATTTGTAACTTTCGACAAGTAGAACAATGAATGGAACAGGTAGACGCTCGAAATCTTTGTATATATTGCTTCTATATAGTCTAAGAAACATATATGCAAAGCATCCAAACAGTACCATTTGCCAATTTATTGTTCTTCAAGTTTAAGTGAACAACGAACCCCACTGATAATCATTAAAGGGAAATTATTTGTAACTTTCGACAAGTAGAACAAGGAATGGAACAGGTAGACGGTTGAAATCATTGTATATATTGCTTCTATATAATCTAAGAAACATATATGCAAAGCATCCAAACAGTACGATTCGCCAATTTTTTGTTCTTCAAGTTTAAGTGAACTACGAGCCCCATTGTTAATGCTTTATCGGAAATTATTTGTAATTTTCGACAAGTAGAACAATGAATGGAACAGGTAGACGGTTGAAATCTTTGTATATATTGCTTCTATATAATCTAAGAAACATATATGCAAAGCATCTAAACGGTAACAATCGTCAATTTTTTGATCTTCAAGTTTAAGTGAACAGCGAGCCCCATTGATAATCATGAAATGGAAATTATTTGTAACTTTCTACAAGTAGAACAATGAATAGTACAGGTAGACGGGTGAAATCTTTCTATATATTGCTTCTAAATAGTCTATGAAACATATATGAAAAGCATCCAAACAGTACCATTCGCCAATTTTTTGTTCTTCAAGTTTAAGTGAACTACGAGCCCCATTGTTAATCCCTTAACGGAAATTATTTGTATCTTTCGACAAGTAGAACAATGAATGGAACAGGTAGACTGTTGAAATCATTGTATATATTGCTTCTATATGGTCTAAGAAACATATATGCAAAGCATCCAAACAGTACAATTCGCCAATTTTTTGTTCTTCAAGTTTAAGTAAACTACGATCCCCATTGTTAATCCCTTAACGGAAATTATTTGAAACTGTCGACAAGTAGAACAATGAATGGAACAGGTAGACGGTTGAAATCATTGTATATATTGCTTCTATATAGTCTAAGAAACATATATGTAAAGCATCCAAACAGTACCATTCGCCAATTTTTTGTTCTTCAAGTTTAAGTGAACTACGAGCCCCATTGTTAATCCTTTAAAGGAAATTATTTGTAAATTTCGACAAGTAGAACAATGAATGGAACAGGTAGACGGTTGAAATCTTTGTATATATTGCTTCTATATAGTCTAAGAAACATATATGCAAAGCATCCAAACAGTACAATTCGCCAATTTTTTGTTCTTCAAGTTTAAGTGAACAATGAGCCCCAATGGTTAATCCTTTATCGGAAATTATTTGTAACTTTCGACAAGTAGAACAATGAATGGAACAGGTAGACGCTCGAAATCTTTGTATATATTGCTTCTATATAGTCTAAGAAACATATATGCAAAGCATCCAAACAGTACAATTCGCCAATTTATTGTTCTTCAAGTTTAAGTGAACAATGAGCCCCATTGTTAATCCATTAAAGGAAATTAATTGTAAATTTCGGCAAGTAGAACAATGAATGGAACAGGTAGACTGTTGAAATCATTGCATATATTGCTTCTATATAGTCTAAGAAACATATATGCAAAGCATCCAAACAGTAGAATTCGCCAATTTCTTGTTCTTCAAGTTTAAGTAAACTACGATCCCCATTGTTAATCCCTTAACGGAAATTATTTGTAACTTTCGACAAGTAGAACAATGAATGGAACAGGTAGACGGATGAAATCTTTGTATATATTGCATCTATATAGTCTAAGAAACATATATGCAAAGCATCCAAATAGTACAATTCGACAATTTTTTGTTCTTCAAGTTTAAGTGAACAGCGAGCCCCATTGTTAACCCTTTATCGTAAATTATTTGTAATTTTCGACAAGTAGAACAGTGAATGGAACAGGTAGACGGTTGAAATCTTTGTATATATTGCTTCTATATAGTATAAGAAACATATATGCAAAGCATCCAAACAGTACAATTCGCCAATTTTTTGTTCTTCAAGTTTAAGTGAACAATGAGCCCCAATGGTTAATCCGTTATCGGAAATTATTTGTAACTTTCGACAAGTAGAACAATGAATGGAACAGGAGGACTGTTGAAATCTTTGTATATATTGCTTCTATATAGACTAAGAAACATATATGCAAAGCATCCAAACAGTACCATTCGCCAATTTTTTGTTCTTCAAGTTCAAGTGAACTACGAGCCCCATTGTTAATCCTTTAAAGGAAATTATTTGTAAATTTCGACAAGTAGAACAATGAATGGAACAGGTAGACGGTTGAAATCTTTGTATATATTGCTTCTATATAGTCTAAGAAACATATATGCAAAGCATCCAAACAGTACAATTCGCCAATTTTTTGTTCTTCAAGTTTAAGTGAACAATGAGCCCCAATGGTTAATCCTTTATCGGAAATTATTTGTAACTTTCGACAAGTAGAACAATGAATGGAACAGGTAGACGCTTGAAATCTTTGTATATATTGCTTCTATATAGTCTAAGAAACATATATGCAAAGCATCCAAACAGTACAATTCGCCAATTTTTTGTTCTTCAAGTTTAAGTGAACTACGAGCCCCATTGTTAATCCTTTAAAGGAAATTATTTCTAAATTTCGACAAGTAGAACAATGAATGGATCATGTAGACGGTTGAAATCATTGTATATATTGCTTCTATATAGTCTACGAAACATATATGCAAAGCATCCAAACAGTACCATTCGCCAATTTTTTGTTCTTCAAGTTTAAGTGAACTACGAGCCCCATTGTTAATCCCTTAACGGAAATTATTTGTATCTTTCGACAAGTAGAACAATGAATGGAACAGGTAGACTGTTGAAATCATTGTATATATTGCTTCTATATGGTCTAAGAAACATATATGCAAAGCATCCAAACAGTACAATTCGCCAATTTTTTGTTCTTCAAGTTTAAGTAAACTACGATCCCCATTGTTAATCCCTTAACGGAAATTATTTGAAACTGTCGACAAGTAGAACAATGAATGGAACAGGTAGACGGTTGAAATCATTGTATATATTGCTTCTATATAGTCTAAGAAACATATATGTAAAGCATCCAAACAGTACCATTCGCCAATTTTTTGTTCTTCAAGTTTAAGTGAACTACGAGCCCCATTGTTAATCCTTTAAAGGAAACTATTTGTAAATTTCGACAAGTAGAACAATGAATGGAACAGGTAGACGGTTGAAATCTTTGTATATATTGCTTCTATATAGTCTAAGAAACATATATGCAAAGCATCCAAACAGTACAATTCGCCAATTTTTTGTTCTTCAAGTTTAAGTGAACAATGAGCCCCAATGGTTAATCCTTTATCGGAAATTATTTGTAACTTTCGACAAGTAGAACAATGAATGGAACAGGTAGACGCTCGAAATCTTTGTATATATTGCTTCTATATAGTCTAAGAAACATATATGCAAAGCATCCAAACAGTACAATTCGCCAATTTATTGTTCTTCAAGTTTAAGTGAACAATGAGCCCCATTGTTAATCCATTAAAGGAAATTAATTCTAAATTTCGGCAAGTAGAACAATGAATGGAACAGGTAGACTGTTGAAATCATTGCATATATTGCTTCTATATAGTCTAAGAAACATATATGCAAAGCATCCAAACAGTAGAATTCGCCAATTTCTTGTTCTTCAAGTTTAAGTAAACTACGATCCCCATTGTTAATCCCTTAACGGAAATTATTTGTAACTTTCGACAAGTAGAACAATGAATGGAACGGGTAGACGGATGAAATCTTTGTATATATTGCATCTATATAGTCTAAGAAACATATATGCAAAGCATCCAAATAGTACAATTCGACAATTTTTTGTTCTTCAAGTTTAAGTGAACAGCGAGCCCCATTGTTAACCCTTTATCGTAAATTATTTGTAATTTTCGACAAGTAGAACAGTGAATGGAACAGGTAGACGGTTGAAATCTTTGTATATATTGCTTCTATATAGTATAAGAAACATATATGCAAAGCATCCAAACAGTACAATTCGCCAATTTTTTGTTCTTCAAGTTTAAGTGAACAATGAGCCCCAATGGTTAATCCGTTATCGGAAATTATTTGTAACTTTCGACAAGTAGAACAATGAATGGAACAGGAGGACTGTTGAAATCTTTGTATATATTGCTTCTATATAGACTAAGAAACATATATGCAAAGCATCCAAACAGTACCATTCGCCAATTTTTTGTTCTTCAAGTTTAGGTGAACTACGAGCCCCATTGTTAATCCTTTAAAGGAAATTATTTGTAAATTTCGACAAGTAGAACAATGAATGGAACAGGTAGACGGTTGAAATCTTTGTATATATTGCTTCTATATAGTCTAAGAAACATATATGCAAAGCATCCAAACAGTACAATTCGCCAATTTTTTGTTCTTCAAGTTTAAGTGAACAATGAGCCCCAATGGTTAATCCGTTATCGGAAATTATTTGTAACTTTCGACAAGTAGAACAATGAATGGAGCAGGAGGACTGTTGAAATCTTTGTATATATTGCTTCTATATAGTCTAAGAAACATATATGCAAAGCATCCAAACAGTACCATTCGCCAATTTTTTGTTCTTCAAGTTTAAGTGAACTACGAGCCCCATTGTTAATCCTTTAAAGGAAATTATTTGTAAATTTCGACAAGTAGAACAATGAATGGAACAGGTAGACTGTTGAAATCATTGTATATATTGCTTCTATATAGTCTAAGAAACATATATGCAAAGCATCCAAACTGTACAATTCGCCAATTTTTTGTTCTTCAAGTTTAAGTGAACTACCAGCCCCATTGTTAATACTTTAACGGAAATTATTTGTATCTTTCGACAAGTAGAACAATGAATGGAACAGGTAGACTGTTGAAATCATTGTATATATTGCTTCTATATGGTCTAAGAAACATATATGCAAAGCATCCAAACAGTACAATTCGCCAATTTTTTGTTCTTCAAGTTTAAGTAAACTACGATCCCCATTGTTAATCCCTTAACGGAAATTATTTGAAACTGTCGACAAGTAGAACAATGAATGGAACAGGTAGACGGTTGAAATCATTGTATATATTGCTTCTATATAGTCTAAGAAACATATATGTAAAGCATCCAAACAGTACCATTCGCCAATTTTTTGTTCTTCAAGTTTAAGTGAACTACGAGCCCCATTGTTAATCCTTTAAAGGAAACTATTTGTAAATTTCGACAAGTAGAACAATGAATGGAACAGGTAGACGGTTGAAATCTTTGTATATATTGCTTCTATATAGTCTAAGAAACATATATGCAAAGCATCCAAACAGTACAATTCGCCAATTTTTTGTTCTTCAAGTTTAAGTGAACAATGAGCCCCAATGGTTAATCCTTTATCGGAAATTATTTGTAACTTTCGACAAGTAGAACAATGAATGGAACAGGTAGACGCTCGAAATCTTTGTATATATTGCTTCTATATAGTCTAAGAAACATATATGCAAAGCATCCAAACAGTACAATTCGCCAATTTATTGTTCTTCAAGTTTAAGTGAACAATGAGCCCCATTGTTAATCCATTAAAGGAAATTAATTCTAAATTTCGGCAAGTAGAACAATGAATGGAACAGGTAGACTGTTGAAATCATTGCATATATTGCTTCTATATAGTCTAAGAAACATATATGCAAAGCATCCAAACAGTAGAATTCGCCAATTTCTTGTTCTTCAAGTTTAAGTAAACTACGATCCCCATTGTTAATCCCTTAACGGAAATTATTTGTAACTTTCGACAAGTAGAACAATGAATGGAACGGGTAGACGGATGAAATCTTTGTATATATTGCATCTATATAGTCTAAGAAACATATATGCAAAGCATCCAAATAGTACAATTCGACAATTTTTTGTTCTTCAAGTTTAAGTGAACAGCGAGCCCCATTGTTAACCCTTTATCGTAAATTATTTGTAATTTTCGACAAGTAGAACAGTGAATGGAACAGGTAGACGGTTGAAATCTTTGTATATATTGCTTCTATATAGTATAAGAAACATATATGCAAAGCATCCAAACAGTACAATTCGCCAATTTTTTGTTCTTCAAGTTTAAGTGAACAATGAGCCCCAATGGTTAATCCGTTATCGGAAATTATTTGTAACTTTCGACAAGTAGAACAATGAATGGAACAGGAGGACTGTTGAAATCTTTGTATATATTGCTTCTATATAGACTAAGAAACATATATGCAAAGCATCCAAACAGTACCATTCGCCAATTTTTTGTTCTTCAAGTTTAGGTGAACTACGAGCCCCATTGTTAATCCTTTAAAGGAAATTATTTGTAAATTTCGACAAGTAGAACAATGAATGGAACAGGTAGACGGTTGAAATCTTTGTATATATTGCTTCTATATAGTCTAAGAAACATATATGCAAAGCATCCAAACAGTACAATTCGCCAATTTTTTGTTCTTCAAGTTTAAGTGAACAATGAGCCCCAATGGTTAATCCGTTATCGGAAATTATTTGTAACTTTCGACAAGTAGAACAATGAATGGAGCAGGAGGACTGTTGAAATCTTTGTATATATTGCTTCTATATAGTCTAAGAAACATATATGCAAAGCATCCAAACAGTACCATTCGCCAATTTTTTGTTCTTCAAGTTTAAGTGAACTACGAGCCCCATTGTTAATCCTTTAAAGGAAATTATTTGTAAATTTCGACAAGTAGAACAATGAATGGAACAGGTAGACTGTTGAAATCATTGTATATATTGCTTCTATATAGTCTAAGAAACATATATGCAAAGCATCCAAACTGTACAATTCGCCAATTTTTTGTTCTTCAAGTTTAAGTGAACTACCAGCCCCATTGTTAATACTTTAACGGAAATTATTTGTATCTTTCGACAAGTAGAACAATGAATGGAACAGGTAGACTGTTGAAATCATTGTATATATTGCTTCTATATGGTCTAAGAAACATATATGCAAAGCATCCAAACAGTACAATTCGCCAATTTTTTGTTCTTCAAGTTTAAGTAAACTACGATCCCCATTGTTAATCCCTTAACGGAAATTATTTGTAACTTTCGACAAGTAGAACAATGAATGGAACAGGTAGACGCTCGAAATCTTTGTATATATTGCTTCTATATAGTCTAAGAAACATATATGCAAAGCATCCAAACAGTACAATTCGCCAATTTATTGTTCTTCAAGTTTAAGTGAACAATGAGCCCCATTGTTAATCCATTAAAGGAAATTAATTGTAAATTTCGGCAAGTAGAACAATGAATGGAACAGGTAGACTGTTGAAATCATTGCATATATTGCTTCTATATAGTCTAAGAAACATATATGCAAAGCATCCAAACAGTAGAATTCGCCAATTTCTTGTTCTTCAAGTTTACGTAAACTACGATCCCCATTGTTAATCCCTTAACGGAAATTATTTGTAACTTTCGACATGTAGAACAATGAATGGAACAGGTAGACGGATGAAATCTTTGTATATATTGCATCTATATAGTCTAAGAAACATATATGCAAAGCATCCAAATAGTACAATTCGACAATTTTTTGTTCTTCAAGTTTAAGTGAACAGCGAGCCCCATTGTTAACCCTTTATCGTAAATTATTTGTAACTTTCGACAAGTAGAACAATGAATGGAACAGGTAGACGCTCGAAATCTTTGTATATATTGCTACCATATAGTCTAAGAAACATGTACGCAAAGCATCCAAACAGTACCATTCGCCAATTTCTTGTTCTTCAAGTTTAAGTGAACAATGAGCCCCAATGGTTAATCCTTTATCGGAAATTACTTGTAATTTTCGACAAGTAGAACAATGAATGGAACAGGTAGACGGTTGAAATCTTTGTATATATTGCTTCTATATAGTCCAAGAAACATATATGCAAAGCATCCAAACAGAACCATTCGCCAATATTTTGTTCTTCAAGTTTAAGTGAACAATGAGACCCATTGTTAATCCTTTATCGGAAATTATTTGTAACTTTCGACAAGTAGAACAATGATTGGAACAGGTAGACGGTTGAAATCTTTGTATATGTTGCTGCTATATAGTCTAAGAAACTTATATGCAAAGCATCTAAACAGTAACAATCGCCAATTTTTTGATCTTCAGGTTTAAGTGAACAGCGAGCCCCATTGATAATCATGAAATGGAAATTATTTGTAACTTTCTACAAGTAGAACGATGAATAGTACAGGTAGACGGGTGAAATCTTTCTATATATTGCTTCTAAATAGTCAAAGAAACATATATGCAAAGCATCCAAACAGTACAATTCGCTAATTTTTTGTTCTTCAAGTTTAAGTGAACTACGAGCCCCATTGTTAATCCAATAAAGGAAATTATTTGTAAATTTCGACAAGTAGAACAATGAATGGAACAGGTAGACGGTTGAAATCTTTGTATATATTGCTTCTATATAGTCTAAGAAACATATCTGCAAATCATCCAAACAGTACAATTCGCCAATTATTTGATCTTCAAGTTTAAGTGAACTACCAGCCCCATTGTTAATACTTTAACGGAAATTATTTATAACTTTCGACAAGTAGAACAATGATTGGAACAGGTAGACGGTTGAAATCTTTGTATATGCTGCTTCTATATAGTCCAAGAAACATATATGCAAAGCATCCAAACAGAACCATTCGCCAATATTTTGTTCTTCAAGTTTAAGTGAACAATGAGACCCATTGTTAATCCTTTATCGGAAATTATTTGTAACTTTCGACAAGTAGAACAATGATTGGAACAGGTAGACGGTTGAAATCTTTGTATATGTTGCTGCTATATAGTCTAAGAAACTTATATGCAAAGCATCTAAACAGTAACAATCGCCAATTTTTTGATCTTCAGGTTTAAGTGAACAGCGAGCCCCATTGATAATCATGAAATGGAAATTATTTGTAACTTTCTACAAGTAGAACGATGAATAGTACAGGTAGACGGGTGAAATCTTTCTATATATTGCTTCTAAATAGTCAAAGAAACATATATGCAAAGCATCCAAACAGTACAATTCGCTAATTTTTTGTTCTTCAAGTTTAAGTGAACTACGAGCCCCATTGTTAATCCAATAAAGGAAATTATTTGTAAATTTCGACAAGTAGAACAATGAATGGAACAGGTAGACGGTTGAAATCTTTGTATATATTGCTTCTATATAGTCTAAGAAACATATCTGCAAATCATCCAAACAGTACAATTCGCCAATTATTTGATCTTCAAGTTTAAGTGAACTACCAGCCCCATTGTTAATACTTTAACGGAAATTATTTATAACTTTCGACAAGTAGAACAATGATTGGAACAGGTAGACGGTTGAAATCTTTGTATATGCTGCTTCTATATAGTCTAAGAAACATATATGCAAAGCATCCAAACAGTACAATTCGCCAATTAATGATCTTCAAGTTTAAGTGAAATACGAGCCCCATTGTTAATACTTTAACGGAAATTATTTGTAACTTTCTACAAGTAGAACAATGAATAGAACAGGTAGACGGTTGAAATCTATGTATATGTTGCTTCTATATAGTCTAAGAAACATATATGCAAAGCATCCAAACAGTACAATTCGCCAATTATTTGATCTTCAAGTTTAAGTGAACTACGAGCCCCATTGTTAATACTTTAACGGAAATTATTTGTAACTTTCTACAAGTAGAACAATGAATAGAACAGGTAGACGGTTGAAATCTTTGTATATGTTGCTTCTATATAGTCTAAGAAACTTATATGCAAAGCATCTAAACAGTAACAATCGCCAATTTTTTGATCTTCAAGTTTAAGTGAACAGCGAGCCCCATGGATAATCATGAAATGGAAATTATTTGTAACTTTCTACAAGTAGAACAATGAATAGTACAGGTAGACGGGTGAAATCTTTCTATATATTGCTTCTAAATAGTCTAAGAAACACATATGCAAAGCATCCAACCAGTACAATTCGCCAATTTTTTGTTCTTCAAGTTTAAGTGAACTACGATCCCCATTGTTAATCCCTTAACGGAAATTATTTGTAACTTTCGACAAGTAGAACAATGAATGAAACAGGTAGACGGTTGAAATATTTGTATATATTGCTTCTATATAGTCTAAGAAACATATATGCAAAGCATCCAAACAGTACAATTCGCCAATTTTTTGTTCCTCCTGTTTAAGTGAACAATGAGCCCCAATGGTTAATCCTTTATCGGAAATTATTTGTAACTTTCGACAAGTAGAACAATGTATGGAACAGGTAGACAGTTGAAATCTTTGTATATATTGCTTCTATATAGTCTAAGAAACATATGTGCAAAGCATCCAAACAGTACAATTCGCCAATTATTTCATCTTCATGTTTAAGTGAACTACGAGCCCCATTGTTAATCCTTTATCGGAAATTATTTGTAACTTTCGACAAGTAGAACAATGAATGGAACAGGTAGACGGTTGAAATCTTTGTATATATTGCTTCTATATAGTCTAAGAAACATATATGCAAAGCATCCAAACAGTACAATTCGCCAATTATTTCATCTTCATGTTTAAGTGAACTGCGAGCCCCATTGATAATCATGAAATGGAAATTATTTGTAACTTTCTACAATTAGAACAATGAATAGTACAGGTAGACGGGTGAAATCTTTCTATATATTGCTTCTAAATAGTCTAAGAAACACATATGCAAAGCATCCAAAGAGTACAATTCGCCAATTTATTGTTCTTCAAGTTTAAGTGAACAACGAGCCCCATTGTTAATCCTTTAAAGGAAATTATTTGTAACTTTCGACAAGTAGAACAATGAATGGAACAGGTAGACTGTTGAAATCATTGTATATATTGCTCCTATATAGTCTAAGGAACATATATGCAAAGCATCCAAACAGTACAATTCGCCAATTTTTTGTTCTTCAAGTTTAAGTGAACTACGAGCTCCATTGTTAATCCTTTAAAGGAAATTATTTGTAACTTTCGACAAGTAGAACAAGGAATGGAACAGGTAGACGGTTGAAATCATTGTATATATTGCTTCTATATAGTCTAAGGAACATATATGCAAAGCATCCAAACAGTACAATTCGCCAATTTTTTGTTCTTCAAGTTTAAGTAAACTACGATCCCCATTGTTAATCCCTTAACGGAAATTATTTGTAACTGTCGACAAGTAGAACAATGAATGGAACAGGTAGACGGTTCAAATCATTGTATATATTGCTTCTATATAGTCTAAGAAACATATATGCAAAGCATCCAAACAGTACAATTCGCCAATTATTTCATCTTCATGCTTAAGTGAACTGCGAGCCCCATTGATAATCATGAAATGGAAATTATTTGTAACTTTCTACAATTAGAACAATGAATAGTACAGGTAGACGGGTGAAATCTTTCTATATATTGCTTCTAAATAGTCTAAGAAACACATATGCAAAGCATCCAAAGAGTACAATTCGCCAATTTATTGTTCTTCAAGTTTAAGTGAACAACGAGCCCCATTGTTAATCCTTTAAAGGAAATTATTTGTAACTTTCGACAAGTAGAACAATGAATGGAACAGGTAGACTGTTGAAATCATTGTATATATTGCTTCTATATAGTCTAAGGAACATATATGCAAAGCATCCAAACAGTAGAATTCGCCAATTTCTTGTTCTTCAAGTTTAAGTGAACAATGAGCCCCAATGGTTAATCCTTTATCGGAAATTATTTGTAACTTTCGACAGGTAGAACAATAAATGGAACAGGTAGACGGTTGAAATCTTTGTATATATTGCTTCTATATAGTCTAAGAAACATATATGCAAAGCATCCAAACAGTACAATTCGCCAATTTTTTGTTCTTCAAGTTTAAGTGAACAATGAGCCCCAATGGTTAATCCTTTATCGGAAATTATTAGTAACTTTCGACAAGTAGAACAATGAATGGAACAGGTAGACGGTTGAAATCATTGTATATATTGCTTCCATATAGTCTAAGAAACATATATGCAAAGCATCCAAACAGTACAATTCGCCAATTTATTGTTCTTCAAGTTTAAGTGAACAATGAGCCCCAATGTTAATCCATTAAAGGAAATTAATTGTAAATTTCGGCAAGTAGAACAATGAATGGAACAGGTAGACTGTTGAAATCATTGCATATATTGCTTCTATATAGTCCAAGAAACATATATGCAAAGCATCCAAACAGTAGAATTCGCCAATTTCTTGTTCTTCAAGTTTAAGTAAACTACGATCCCCATTGTTAATCCCTTAACGGAAATTATTTGTAACTTTCGACAAGTAGAACAATGAATGGAACAGGTAGACGGATGAAATCTTTGTATATATTGCTTCTATATAGTCTAAGGAACATATATGCAAAGCATCCAAACAGTACAATTCGCCAATTTTTTGTTCTTCAAGTTTAAGTAAACTACGATCCCCATTGTTAATCCCTTAACGGAAATTATTTGTAACTGTCGACAAGTAGAACAATGAATGGAACAGGTAGACGGTTCAAATCATTGTATATATTGCTTCTATATAGTCTAAGAAACATATATGCAATGCATCCAAATAGTACAATTCGACAATTTTTTGTTCTTCAAGTTTAAGTGAACAATGAGCCCCATTGTTAATCCTTTATCGGAAATTATTTGTAACTTTCGACAAGTAGAACAGGGAATGGAACAGGTAGACGGTTGAAATCTTTGTATATATTGCTTCTATATAGTATAAGAAACATATATGCAAAGCATCCAAAAAGTACAATTCGCCAATTTTTTGTTCTTCAAGTTTAAGTGAACAATGACACCCAATGGTTAATCCGTTATCGGAAATTATTTGTAACTTTCGACAAGTAGAACAATGAATGGAACAGGTAAACGGTGGAAATCATTGTATATATTGCTTCTATATAGTCTAAGAAACATATATGCAAAGCATCCAAATAGTACAATTCGACAATTTTTTGTTCTTCAAGTTTAAGTGAACAATGAGCCCCAATGGTTAATCCTTTATCGGAAATTATTTGTAATTTTCGACAAGTAGAACAATGAATGGAACAGGTACACGGTAGATATCTTTGTATATATTGCTTCTATATAATCTAAGAAACATATATGCAAAGCATCCAAACAGTACAATTCGCCAATTATTTCATCTTCATGTTTAAGTGAACTACGAGCCCCATTGTTAATACTTTAACGGAAATTATTTGTAACTTCCGACAAGTAGAACAATGAATGGAACAAGTAGACGGTTGAAATCAATGTATATATTGCTTCTATATAGTCTAAGAAACATATATGCAAAGCATCCAAACAGTACCATTCGCCAATTTCTTGTTCTTCAAGTTTAAGTGAACAATGAGCCCCATTGTTAATACTTTATCGGAAATTATTTGTAATTTTCGACAAGTAGAACAATGAATGGAACAGGTAGACGGTTGAAATGTTTGTATATATTGCTTCTATATAATCTAAGAAACATATATGCAAAGCGTCCAAACAGTACAATTCGCCAATTTTTTGCTCTTCAAGTTTAAGTGAACTACGAGCCGCATTGTTAATCCTTTAAAGGAAATTATTTGTAAATTTCGACAATTAGGACAACGATTGGAACACGTAGACGGTTGAAATCTTTGTATATATATTCCATATAGTCTAAGAAACATGTACGCAAAGCATGCAGACAGTACCATTCGCCAATTTTTTGTTCCTCCAGTTTAAGTGAACAATGAGCCCCAATGGTTAATCCTTTATCGGAAATTATTTGTAACTTTCGACAAGTAGAACAATGAATGGAACAGGTAGACAGTTGAAATCTTTGTATATATTGCTTCTATATAGTCTAAGAAACATATGTGCAAAGCATCCAAACAGTACAATTCGCCAATTATTTCATCTTCATGTTTAAGTGAACTACGAGCCCCATTGTTAATCCTTTATCGGAAATTATTTGTAACTTTCGACAAGTAGAACAATGAATGGAACAGGTAGACGGTTGAAATCTTTGTATATATTGCTTCTATATAGTCTAAGAAACATACATGCAAAGCATCCAAACAGTACAATTCGCCAATTTTTTGTTCCTCCTGTTTAAGTGAACAATGAGCCCCAATGGTTAATCCTTTATCGGAAATTATTTGTAACTTTCGACAAGTAGAACAATGTATGGAACAGGTAGACAGTTGAAATCTTTGTATATATTGCTTCTATATAGTCTAAGAAACATATGTGCAAAGCATCCAAACAGTACAATTCGCCAATTATTTCATCTTCATGTTTAAGTGAACTACGAGCCCCATTGTTAATCCTTTATCGGAAATTATTTGTAACTTTCGACAAGTAGAACAATGAATGGAACAGGTAGACGGTTGAAATCTTTGTATATATTGCTTCTATATAGTCTAAGAAACATATATGCAAAGCATCCAAACAGTACAATTCGCCAATTATTTCATCTTCATGTTTAAGTGAACTGCGAGCCCCATTGATAATCATGAAATGGAAATTATTTGTAACTTTCTACAATTAGAACAATGAATAGTACAGGTAGACGGGTGAAATCTTTCTATATATTGCTTCTAAATAGTCTAAGAAACACATATGCAAAGCATCCAAAGAGTACAATTCGCCAATTTATTGTTCTTCAAGTTTAAGTGAACAACGAGCCCCATTGTTAATCCTTTAAAGGAAATTATTTGTAACTTTCGACAAGTAGAACAATGAATGGAACAGGTAGACTGTTGAAATCATTGTATATATTGCTTCTATATAGTCTAAGGAACATATATGCAAAGCATCCAAACAGTACAATTCGCCAATTTTTTGTTCTTCAAGTTTAAGTGAACTACGAGCTCCATTGTTAATCCTTTAAAGGAAATTATTTGTAAATTTCGACAGGTAGAACAATAAATGGAACAGGTAGACGGTTGAAATCTTTGTATATATTGCTTCTATATAGTCTAAGAAACATATATGCAAAGCATCCAAACAGTACAATTCGCCAATTTTTTGTTCCTCCAGTTTAAGTGAACAATGAGCCCCAATGGTTAATCCTTTATCGGAAATTATTTGTAACTTCCGACAAGTAGAACAATGAATGGAACAGGTAGACAGTTGAAATCTTTGTATATATTGCTTCTATATAGTCTAAGAAACATATGTGCAAAGCATCCAAACAGTACAATTCGCCAATTATTTCATATTCATGTTTAAGTGAACTACGAGCCCCATTGTTAATCCTTTATCGGAAATTATTTGTAACTTTCGACAAGTAGAACAATGAATGGAACAGGTAGACGGTTGAAATCTTTGTATATATTGCTTCTATATAGTCTAAGAAACCTATATGCAAAGCATCTAAACAGTAACAATCGCCAATTTTTTGATCTTCAAGTTTAAGTGAACAGCGAGCCCCATTGATAATCATGAAATGGAAATTATTTGTAACTTTCTACAAGTAGAACAATGAATAGTACAGGTAGACGGGTGAAATCTTTGTATATATTGCTTCCATATAGTCTAAGAAACATATATGCAAAGCATCCAAACAGTACAATTCGCCAATTTCTTGTTCTTGAAGTTTAAGTGAACTACGAGCCCCATTGTTAATACTTTAACGGAAATTATTTGTAATTTGCGACAAGTAGAACAATGAATGGAACAGGTAGACGGTTGAAATCAATGTATATATTGCTTCTATATAGTCTAAGAAACATATCTGCAAATCATCCACACAGTACAATTCGCCAATTTTTTGTTCTTCAAGTTTAAGTGAACTACGAGCTCCATTGTTAATCCTTTAACGGAAATTAATTGTAACTTTCTACAAGTAGAACAATGATTGGAACACGTAGACGGTTGAAATCTTTGTATATATTGCTTCTATATAGTGTAAGAAACATATATGCAACGCATCCAAACAGTACCATTCGCCAATTTTTTGTTCTTCAAGTTTAAGTGAACAATGAGCCCCAATGGTTAATCCGTTATCGGAAATTATTTGTAACTTTCGACAAGAAGAACAATGAATAGTACAGGTAGACGGGTGAAATCTTTCTATATATTGCTTCTAAATAGTCTAAGAAACATATATGCAAAGCATCCAAACAGTACAATTCGCCAATTATTTGATCTTCATGATTAAACGAACTACGAGCCCCATTGTTAATCCTTTAAAGGAAATTATTTGTAAATTTCGACAAGTAGAACAATGAATGGATCATGTAGACGGTTGAAATCATTGTATATATTGCTTCTATATAGTCTACGAAACAAATATGCAAAGCATCTAAACAGTACAATTCGCCAATTTTTTGTTCTTCAAGTTTAAGTGAACTACGAGCCCCATTGTTAATCCTTTAACGGAAATTATTTGGAACTTTCGACAAGTAGAACAATGAATGGAACAGGTAGACTGTTGAAATCATTGTATATATTGCTTCTATATAGTCTAAGAAACATATATGCAAAGCATCCAAACAGTACAATTCGCCAATTTTTTGTTGTTCAAGTTTAAGTAAACTACGATCCCCATTGTTAATCCCTTAACGGAAATTATTTGTAACTTTCGACAAGTAGAACAATGAATGGAACAGGTAGACGGTTGAAATCATTGTATATATTGCTTCTATATAATCTAAGAGACACATATGCAAAGCATCCAAACAGTACAATTCGCCAATTATTTCATCTTCATGATTAAACGAACTACGAGCCCCATTGTTAATCCTTTAAAGGAAATTATTTGTAAATTTCGACAAGTAGAACAATGAATGGATCATGTAGACGGTTGAAATCATTGTATATATTGCTTCTATATAGTCTACGAAACAAATATGCAAAGCATCTAAACAGTACAATTCGCCAATTTTTTGTTCTTCAAGTTTAAGTGAACTACGAGCCCCATTGTTAATCCTTTAACGGAAATTAATTGTAACTTTCTACAAGTAGAACAATGATTGGAACACGTAGACGGTTGAAATCTTTGTATATATTGCTTCCATATAGTCTAAGAAACATATTTGCAAAGCATCCAAACAGTACCATTCGCCAATTTTTTGTCCTTCAAGTTTAAGTGAACAATGAGCCCCATTGTTAATCCTTTATCGGAAATTATTTGTAACTTTCGACAAGTAGAACAATGAATGGAACAGGTAGACGGTTGAAATCAATGTATATATTGCTTCTATATAGTCTATGAAACATATCTGCAAATCATCCACACAGTACAATTCGCCAATTTTTTGTTCTTCAAGTTTAAGTGAACTACGAGCTCCATTGTTAATCCTTTAACGGAAATTAATTGTAACTTTCTACAAGTAGAACAATGATTGGAACACGTAGACGGTTGAAATCTTTGTATATATTGCTTCTATATAGTGTAAGAAACATATATGCAACGCATCCAAACAGTACCATTCGCCAATTTTTTGTTCTTCAAGTTTAAGTGAACAATGAGCCCCAATGGTTAATCCGTTATCGGAAATTATTTATAACTTTCGACAAGAAGAACAATGAATAGTACATGTAGACGGGTGAAATCTTTCTATATATTGCTTCTAAATAGTCTAAGAAACATATGTGCAAAGCATCCAAACAGTACAATTCGCCAATTATTTGATCTTCAAGTTTAAGTGAACTACGAGCCGCATTGTTAATCCTTTAACGGAAATTAATTGTAACTTTCTACAAGTAGAACAATGATTGGAACACGTAGACGGTTGAAATCTTTGTATATATTGCTTCCATATAGTCTAAGAAACATATTTGCAAAGCATCCAAACAGTACCATTCGCCAATTTTTTGTCCTTCAAGTTTAAGTGAACAATGAGCCCCATTGTTAATCCTTTATCGGAAATTATTTGTAACTTTCGACAAGTAGAACAATGAATGGAACAGGTAGACGGTTGAAATCAATGTATATATTGCTTCTATATAGTCTAAGAAACATATCTGCAAATCATCCACACAGTACAATTCGCCAATTTTTTGTTCTTCAAGTTTAAGTGAACTACGAGCTCCATTGTTAATCCTTTAACGGAAATTAATTGTAACTTTCTACAAGTAGAACAATGATTGGAACACGTAGACGGTTGAAATCTTTGTATATATTGCTTCTATATAGTGTAAGAAACATATATGCAACGCATCCAAACAGTACCATTCGCCAATTTTTTGTTCTTCAAGTTTAAGTGAACAATGAGCCCCAATGGTTAATCCGTTATCGGAAATTATTTATAACTTTCGACAAGAAGAACAATGAATAGTACAGGTAGACGGGTGAAATCTTTCTATATATTGCTTCTAAATAGTCTAAGAAACATATATGCAAAGCATCCAAACAGTACAATTCGCCAATTATTTGATCTTCAAGTTTAAGTGAACTACGAGCCGCATTGTTAATACTTTAACGGAAATTATTTGTAACTTTCTACAAGTAGAACAATGTATAGAACAGGTAGACGGTTGAAATCTTTGTATATATTGCTTCTATATAATCTAAGAAACATATATGCAAAGCATCCAAACAGTACCATTCGCCAATTTTTTGTTCTTCAAGTTTAAGTGAACAACGAGCCCCATTGGTTAATCCTTTATCGGAAATTATTTGTAACTCTCGACAAGTAGAACAATGAATGGAACATGTAGACGGTTGCATTATTTGTATATATTGCTTCTATATAGTCTAAGAAACATATATGCAAAGCGTCCAAACAGTACAATTCGCCAATTTTTTGCTCTTCAAGATTAAGTGAACTACGAGCCCCATTGTTAATCCTTTAAAGGATATTATTTGTAACTTTCGACAAGTAGAACAATGAATGGAACAGGTAGACGGTTGAAATCTTTGTATATATTGCTTCTACATAGTCTAAGAAACATATATGCAAAGCATCCAAACAGTACAATTCGCCAATTTTTTGCTCTTCAAGTTTAAGTGAACTACGAGCCCCATTGTTAATCCTTTAAAGGAAATTATTTGTAAATTTCGGCAAGTAGGACAATGAATGGAATAGGTAGACGGTTGAAATCATTGTATATATTGCTTCTATATAGTCTAAGAAACATATGTGCAAAGCATCCAAACAGTACAATTCGCCAATTATTTCATCTTCAAGTTTAAGTGAACAGCGA
This sequence comes from Cerceris ruficornis, assembly GCA_963989415.1. NCBI lineage: Eukaryota > Metazoa > Arthropoda > Insecta > Hymenoptera > Crabronidae > Cerceris > Cerceris ruficornis. The sequence goes on along the minus strand of CAXDIW010000264.1, from coordinate 98,609 downwards.
GCCCCATTGATAATCATGAAATGGAAATTATTTGTAACTTTCTACAAGTAGAACAATGAATAGTACAGGTAGACGGGTGAAATCTTTCTATATATTGCTTCTAAATAGTCTAAGAAACATATATGCAAAGCATCCAAACAGTACAATTCGCCAATTTTTTGTTCTTCAAGTTTAAGTGAACTACGAGCCCCATTGTTAATCCTTTAAAGGAAATTATTTGTAAATTTCGACAAGTAGAACAATGATTGGAACACGTAGATGGTTGAAATCATTGTATATATTGCTTCTATATAGTCCAAGAAACATATATGCAAAGCGTCCAAACAGTACAATTCGCCAATTTCTTGTTCTTCAAGTTTAAGTGAACAACGAGCCCCATTGATAATCATGAAACGGAAATTATTTGTAACTTTCGACAAGTAGAACAATGAAAGGAACAGGTAGACGTTTGAAATCCTTGTATATATTGCGTCTATATAGTCTAAGAAACATATATGCAAAGCATCTAAACAGTACAATTCGCCAATTATTTGATCTTTAAGTATAAGTGAACTACGAGCCCCATTTTTAATACTTTAACGGAAATTATTTGTAACTTTCTACAAGTAGAACAATGAATAGAACAGGTAGACGGTTGAAATCTTTGTATATGTTGCTTCTATATAGTCTAAGAAACTTATATGCAAAGCATCTAAACAGTAACAATCGCCAATTTTTTGATCTTCAAGTTTAAGTGAACAGCGAGCCCCATTGATAATCATGAAATGGAAATTATTTGTAACTTTCTACAAGTAGAACAATGAATAGTACAGGTAGACGGTTGAAATCTTTGTATATGTTGCTTCTATGTAGTCTACGAAACCTATATGCAAAGCATCTAAACAGTAACAATCGCCAATTTTTTGAACTTCAAGTTTAAGTGAACAGCGAGCCCCATTGATAATCATGAAATGGAAATTATTTGTAACTTTCTACAAGTAGAACGATGAATAGTACAGGTAGACGGGTGAAATCTTTCTATATATTGATTCTAGATAGTCAAAGAAACATATATGCAAAGCATCCAAACAGTACCATTCGCCAATTTTTTGTTATACAAGTTTAAGTGAACTACGAGCCCCATTGTTAATCCTTTAAAGGAAATTATTTGTAATTTTCGACAAGTAGAACAATGATTGGAACACGTAGACGGTTGAAATCTTTGTATATATTGCTTCCATATAGTCTAAGAAACATGTACGCAAAGCATCCAAACAGTACAATTCGCCAATTTTTTGTTCTTCAAGTTTAAGTGAACAATGAGCCCCAATGGTTAATCCGTTATCGGAAATTATTTGTAACTTTCGACAAGTAGAACAATGAATGGAACAGGAGGACTGTTGAAATCTTTGTATATATTGCTTCTATATAGACTGAGAAACATATATGCAAAGCATCCAAACAGTACCATTCGCCAATTTTTTGTTATACAAGTTTAAGTGAACTACGAGCCCCATTGTTAATCCTTTAAAGGAAATTATTTGTAATTTTCGACAAGTAGAACAATGATTGGAACACGTAGACGGTTGAAATCTTTGTATATATTGCTTCCATATAGTCTAAGAAACATGTACGCAAAGCATCCAAACAGTACCATTCGCCAATTTTTTGTTCTTCAAGTGTAAGTGAACAATGAGCCCCAATGGTTAATCCTTTATCGGAAATTATTTGTAAATTTCGACAAGTAAAACAAAGAATGGAACAGGTAGACGGTTGAAATCTTTGTATATATTGCTTCTATATAGTCTAAGAAACATATATGCAAAGCATCCAAACAGTACCATTCGCCAATTTTTTGTTCTTCAAGTTTAAGTGAACTACGAGCCCCATTGTTAATCCTTTAAAGGAAATTATTTGTAAATTTCGACAACTAGAACAATGAATGGAACAGGTAGACTGTTGAAATCATTGTATATATTGCTTCTATATAGTCTAAGAAACATATATGCAAAGCATCCAAACAGTACCATTCGCCAATTTTTTGTCCTTCAAGTTTAAGTGAACAATGAGCCCCATTGTTAATCCTTTATCGGAAATTATTTGGAACTTTCGACAAGTAGAACAATGAATGGAACAGGTAGACTGTTGAAATCATTGTATATATTGCTTCTATATAGTCTAAGAAACATATATGCAAAGCATCCAAACAGTACAATTCGCCAATTTTTTGTTGTTCAAGTTTAAGTAAACTACGATCCCCATTGTTAATCCCTTAACGGAAATTATTTGTAACTTTCGACAAGTAGAACAATGAATGGAACAGGTAGACGGTTGAAATCATTGTATATATTGCTTCTATATAATCTAAGAGACACATATGCAAAGCATCCAAACAGTACAATTCGCCAATTATTTCATCTTCATGATTAAACGAACTACGAGCCCCATTGTTAATCCTTTAAAGGAAATTATTTGTAAATTTCGACAAGTAGAACAATGAATGGATCATGTAGACGGTTGAAATCATTGTATATATTGCTTCTATATAGTCTACGAAACAAATATGCAAAGCATCTAAACAGTACAATTCGCCAATTTTTTGTTCTTCAAGTTTAAGTGAACTACGAGCCCCATTGTTAATCCTTTAACGGAAATTAATTGTAACTTTCTACAAGTAGAACAATGATTGGAACACGTAGACGGTTGAAATCTTTGTATATATTGCTTCCATATAGTCTAAGAAACATATTTGCAAAGCATCCAAACAGTACCATTCGCCAATTTTTTGTCCTTCAAGTTTAAGTGAACAATGAGCCCCATTGTTAATCCTTTATCGGAAATTATTTGTAACTTTCGACAAGTAGAACAATGAATGGAACAGGTAGACGGTTGAAATCAATGTATATATTGCTTCTATATAGTCTAAGAAACATATCTGCAAATCATCCACACAGTACAATTCGCCAATTTTTTGTTCTTCAAGTTTAAGAGAACTACGAGCTCCATTGTTAATCCTTTAACGGAAATTAATTGTAACTTTCTACAAGTAGAACAATGATTGGAACACGTAGACGGTTGAAATCTTTGTATATATTGCTTCTATATAGTGTAAGAAACATATATGCAACGCATCCAAACAGTACCATTCGCCAATTTTTTGTTCTTCAAGTTTAAGTGAACAATGAGCCCCAATGGTTAATCCGTTATCGGAAATTATTTATAACTTTCGACAAGAAGAACAATGAATAGTACAGGTAGACGGGTGAAATCTTTCTATATATTGCTTCTAAATAGTCTAAGAAACATATATGCAAAGCATCCAAACAGTACAATTCGCCAATTATTTGATCTTCAAGTTTAAGTGAACTACGAGCCGCATTGTTAATACTTTAACGGAAATTATTTGTAACTTTCTACAAGTAGAACAATGTATAGAACAGGTAGACGGTTGAAATCTTTGTATATATTGCTTCTATATAATCTAAGAAACATATATGCAAAGCATCCAAACAGTACCATTCGCCAATTTTTTGTTCTTCAAGTTTAAGTGAACAACGAGCCCCATTGGTTAATCCTTTATCGGAAATTATTTGTAACTCTCGACAAGTAGAACAATGAATGGAACATGTAGACGGTTGCATTCTTTGTATATATTGCTTCTATATAGTCTAAGAAACATATATGCAAAGCGTCCAAACAGTACAATTCGCCAATTTTTTGCTCTTCAAGATTAAGTGAACTACGAGCCCCATTGTTAATCCTTTAAAGGATATTATTTGTAACTTTCGACAAGTAGAACAATGAATGGAACAGGTAGACGGTTGAAATCTTTGTATATATTGCTTCTACATAGTCTAAGAAACATATATGCAAAGCATCCAAACAGTACAATTCGCCAATTTTTTGCTCTTCAAGTTTAAGTGAACTACGAGCCCCATTGTTAATCCTTTAAAGGAAATTATTTGTAAATTTCGGCAAGTAGGACAATGAATGGAATAGGTAGACGGTTGAAATCATTGTATATATTGCTTCTATATAGTCTAAGAAACATATGTGCAAAGCATCCAAACAGTACAATTCGCCAATTATTTCATCTTCAAGTTTAAGTGAACAGCGAGCCCCATTGATAATCATGAAATGGAAATTATTTGTAACTTTCTACAAGTAGAACAATGAATAGTACAGGTAGACGGGTGAAATCTTTCTATATATTGCTTCTAAATAGTCTAAGAAACATATATGCAAAGCATCCAAACAGTACAATTCGCCAATTTTTTGTTCTACAAGTTTAAGTGAACTACGAGCCCCATTGTTAATCCTTTAAAGGAAATTATTTGTAAATTTCGACAAGTAGAACAATGATTGGAACACGTAGATGGTTGAAATCATTGTATATATTGCTTCTATATAGTCCAAGAAACATATATGCAAAGCGTCCAAACAGTACAATTCGCCAATTTCTTGTTCTTCAAGTTTAAGTGAACAACGAGCCCCATTGATAATCATGAAACGGAAATTATTTGTAACTTTCGACAAGTAGAACAATGAAAGGAACAGGTAGACGTTTGAAATCCTTGTATATATTGCGTCTATATAGTCTAAGAAACATATATGCAAAGCATCTAAACAGTACAATTCGCCAATTATTTGATCTTTAAGTATAAGTGAACTACGAGCCCCATTTTTAATACTTTAACGGAAATTATTTGTAACTTTCTACAAGTAGAACAATGAATAGAACAGGTAGACGGTTGAAATCTTTGTATATGTTGCTTCTATATAGTCTAAGAAACTTATATGCAAAGCATCTAAACAGTAACAATCGCCAATTTTTTGTTCTTCAAGTGTAAGTGAACAATGAGCCCCAATGGTTAATCCTTTATCGGAAATTATTTGTAAATTTCGACAAGTAGAACAAAGAATGGAACAGGTAGACGGTTGAAATCTTTGTATATATTGCTTCTATATAGTCTAAGAAACATATATGCAAAGCATCCAAACAGTACCATTCGCCAATTTTTTGTTCTTCAAGTGTAAGTGAACAATGAGCCCCAATGGTTAATCCTTTATCGGAAATTATTTGTAAATTTCGACAAGTAGAACAAAGAATGGAACAGGTAGACGGTTGAAATCTTTGTATATATTGCTTCTATATAGTCTAAGAAACATATATGCAAAGCATCCAAACAGTACCATTCGCCAATTTTTTGTTCTTCAAGTTTAAGTGAACTACGAGCCCCATTGTTAATCCTTTAAAGGAAATTATTTGTAAATTTCGACAACTAGAACAATGAATGGAACAGGTAGACTGTTGAAATCATTGTATATATTGCTTCTATATAGTCTAAGAAACATATATGCAAAGCATCCAAACAGTACCATTCGCCAATTTTTTGTCCTTCAAGTTTAAGTGAACAATGAGCCCCATTGTTAATCCTTTATCGGAAATTATTTGGAACTTTCGACAAGTAGAACAATGAATGGAACAGGTAGACTGTTGAAATCATTGTATATATTGCTTCTATATAGTCTAAGAAACATATATGCAAAGCATCCAAACAGTACAATTCGCCAATTTTTTGTTGTTCAAGTTTAAGTAAACTACGATCCCCATTGTTAATCCCTTAACGGAAATTATTTGTAACTTTCGACAAGTAGAACAATGAATGGAACAGGTAGACGGTTGAAATCATTGTATATATTGCTTCTATATAATCTAAGAGACACATATGCAAAGCATCCAAACAGTACAATTCGCCAATTATTTCATCTTCATGATTAAACGAACTACGAGCCCCATTGTTAATCCTTTAAAGGAAATTATTTGTAAATTTCGACAAGTAGAACAATGAATGGATCATGTAGACGTTTGAAATCATTGTATATATTGCTTCTATATAGTCTACGAAACAAATATGCAAAGCATCTAAACAGTACAATTCGCCAATTTTTTGTTCTTCAAGTTTAAGTGAACTACGAGCCCCATTGTTAATCCTTTAACGGAAATTAATTGTAACTTTCTACAAGTAGAACAATGATTGGAACACGTAGACGGTTGAAATCTTTGTATATATTGCTTCCATATAGCCTAAGAAACATATATGCAAAGCATCCAAACAGTACAATTCGACAATTTTTTGTGCTTCAAGATTAAGTGAACAATGAGCCCCATTGTTAATCCTTTATCGGAAATTATTTGTAACTTTCGACAAGTAGAACAATGAATGGAACAGGTAGACGGTTGAAATCTTTGTATATATTGCTTCTATATAGTCTAAGAAACATATATGCAAAGCATCCAAACAGTAAAATTCGCCAATTTTTTGTTCTTCAAGTTTAAGTGAACAATGAGCCCCAATGGTTAATCCTTTATCGGAAATTATTTGTAACTTTCGACAAGTAGAACAATGAATGGAACATGTAGACGATTGAAATCAATGTATATATTGCTTCTATATAGTCTAAGAAACCTATATGCAAAGCATCCAAACAGTACCATTCATCAATTTTTTGTTCTTCAAGTTTAAGAGAACAACGAGCCCCATTGTTAATCCTTTAAAGGAAATTATTCGTAAATTTCGACAAGTAGAACAATGATTGGAACACGTAGACGGTTGAAATCTTTGTATATATTGCTTCCATATAGTCTAAAAAACATGTACGCAAAGCACCCAAACAGTACCATTCGCCAATTTTTTGTTCTTCAAGTTTAAGTGAACAATGAGCCCCAATGGTTAATCCTTTATCGGAAATTATTTGTAATTTTCGACAAGTAGAACAATGAATCGAACAGTTAGACGGTTGAAATCTTTGTATATATTGCTTCTATATTATCTAAGAAACATATATGCAAAGCATCCAAACAGTACAATTCGCCTATTTTTTGTTTTTCAAGTTTAAGTGAACAATGAGCCCCAATGGTTAATCCTTTATCGGTAATTATTTGTAACTTTCTACAAGTAGAACAATGAATGGAACTGGTAGACGGTTGAAATCTTTGTATATATTGCTTCCATATAGTCTAAGATACATATATGCAAAGCATCCAAACAGTACAATTCGCCTATTTTTTGTTTTTCAAGTTTAAGTGAACAATGAGCCCCAATGGTTAATCCTTTATCGGTAATTATATGTAACTTTCGACAAGTAGAACAATGAAAGGAACAGGTAGACGTTTGAAATCCTTGTATATATTGCGTCTATATAGTCTAAGAAACATATATGCAAAGCATCTAAACAGTACAATTCGCCAATTATTTGATCTTTAAGTATAAGTGAACTACGAGCCCCATTTTTAATACTTTAACGGAAATTATTTGTAACTTTCTACAAGTAGAACAATGAATAGAACAGGTAGACGGTTGAAATCTTTGTATATGTTGCTTCTATATAGTCTAAGAAACTTATATGCAAAGCATCTAAACAGTAACAATCGCCAATTTTTTGTTCTTCAAGTGTAAGTGAACAATGAGCCCCAATGGTTAATCCTTTATCGGAAATTATTTGTAAATTTCGACAAGTAGAACAAAGAATGGAACAGGTAGACGGTTGAAATCTTTGTATATATTGCTTCTATATAGTCTAAGAAACATATATGCAAAGCATCCAAACAGTACCATTCGCCAATTTTTTGTTCTTCAAGTGTAAGTGAACAATGAGCCCCAATGGTTAATCCTTTATCGGAAATTATTTGTAAATTTCGACAAGTAGAACAAAGAATGGAACAGGTAGACGGTTGAAATCTTTGTATATATTGCTTCTATATAGTCTAAGAAACATATATGCAAAGCATCCAAACAGTACCATTCGCCAATTTTTTGTTCTTCAAGTTTAAGTGAACTACGAGCCCCATTGTTAATCCTTTAAAGGAAATTATTTGTAAATTTCGACAACTAGAACAATGAATGGAACAGGTAGACTGTTGAAATCATTGTATATATTGCTTCTATATAGTCTAAGAAACATATATGCAAAGCATCCATACAGTACAATTCGCCAATTTATTGTTCTTCAAGTTTAAGTGAACAACGAGCCCCATTGTTAATCCTTTAAAGGAAATTATTTGTAAATTTCGACAAGTAGAACAATGATTGGAACTGGTAGACGGTTGAAATCATTGTATATATTGCTTCCATATAGTCTAAGATACATATATGCAAAGCATCCAAACAGTACAATTCGCCAATTATTTGATCTTCAAGTTTAAGTGAACTACGAGCCCCATTTTTAATACTTTAACGGAAATTATTTGTAACTTGCGACAAGTAGAACAATGAATGGAACAGGTAGACGATTGAATTCACTGTATATATTGCTTCTATATAGTCTAAGAAACATATATGCAAATCATCCAAACAGTACAATTCGCCAATTATTTGATCTTCAAGTTTAAGTGAACTACGAGCCCCATTGTTAATACTTTAACGGAAATTATTTGTAACTTGCGACAAGTAGAACAATGAATGGAACAGGTAGACGGTTGAAATCATTGTATATATTGCTTCTATATAGTCTAAGAAACATATATGCAAAGCATCCAAACAGTACAATTCGACAATTTTTTGTTCTTCAAGTTTAGTGAACTACGAGCCCCATTGTTAATACTTTAACGGAATTCATTTGTAACTTCCGACAAGTAGAACAATGAATGGAACAGGTAGACGGTTGAAATCAATGTATATATTGCTTCTATATAGTCTAAGAAACATATATGCCAAGCATCCAAACAGTACCATTCGCCAATTTTTTGTTCTTCAAGTTTAAGTGAACAACGAGCCCAACTGTTAATCCTTTAAAGGAAATTATTCGTAAATTTCGACAAGTAGAACAATGATTGGAACACGTAGACGGTTGAAATCATTGTATATATTGCTTCTATATAGTCCAAGAAACATATATGCAAAGCGTCCAAACAGTACAATTCGCCAATTTTTTGCTCTTCAAGTTTAAGTGAACTACGAGCCCCATTGTTAATCCTTTAAAGGAAATTATTTGTAAATTTCGGCAAGTAGAACAATGAATGGAACAGGTAGACGATTGAAATCTTTGTATATATTGCTTCTATATAATCTAAGAAACATATATGCAAAGCATCTAAACAGTAACAATCGCCAATTTTTTTATCTTCAAGTTTAAGTGAACAGCGAGCCCCATTGATAATCATGAAATGGAAATTATTTCTAACTTTCTACAAGTAGAACAATGAATAGTACGGGTAGACGGGTGAAATCTTTCTATATATTGCTTCTATATAGTCTAAGAAACATATATGCAAATCATCCAAACAGTACAATTCGCCAATTATTTGATCTTCAAGTTTAAGTGAACTACGAGCCCCATTGTTAATACTTTAACGGAAATTATTTGTAACTTGCGACAAGTAGAACAATGAATGGAACAGGTAGACGATTGAAATCACTGTATATATTGCTTCTATATAGTCTAAGAAACATATATGCAAATCATCCAAACAGTACAATTCGCCTATTTTTTGTTTTTCAAGTTTAAGTGAACAATGAGCCCCAATGGTTAATCCTTTATCGGTAATTATTTGTAACTTTCTACAAGTAGAACAATGAATGGAACTGGTAGACGGTTGAAATCTTTGTATATATTGCTTCCATATAGTCTAAGATACATATATGCAAAGCATCCAAACAGTACAATTCGCCTATTTTTTGTTTTTCAAGTTTAAGTGAACAATGAGCCCCAATGGTTAATCCTTTATCGGTAATTATTTGTAACTTTCGACAAGTAGAACAATGAATGGAACAGGTAGACGGTTGAAATCCTTGTATATATTGCGTCTATATAGTCTAAGAAACATATATGCAAAGCATCCAAACAGTACAATTCGCCAATTTATTGTTCTTCAAGTTTAAGTGAACAACGAGCCCCATTGTTAATCCTTTAAAGGAAATTATTTGTAAATTTCGACAAGCAGAACAATGAATGGTACAGGTAGACGATTGAAATCTTTGTATATATTGCTTCTATATAATCTAAGAAACATATATGCAAAGCATCTAAACAGTAACAATCGCCAATTTTTTTATCTTCAAGTTTAAGTGAACAGCGAGCCCCATTGATAATCATGAAATGGAAATTATTTGTAACTTTCTACAAGTAGAACAATGAATAGTACGGGTAGACGGGTGAAATCTTTCTATATATTGCTTCTATATAGTCTAAGAAACATATATGCAAATCATCCAAACAGTACAATTCGCCAATTATTTGATCTTCAAGTTTAAGTGAACTACGAGCCCCATTGTTAATACTTTAACGGAAATTATTTGTAACTTGCGACAAGTAGAACAATGAATGGAACAGGTAGACGATTGAAATCACTGTATATATTGCTTCTATATAGTCTAAGAAACATATATGCAAATCATCCAAACAGTACAATTCGCCAATTATTTGATCTTCAAGTTTAAGTGAACTAAGAGCCCCATTGTTAATACTTTAACGGAAATTATTTGTAACTTGCGACAAGTAGAACAATGAATGGAACAGGTAGACGATTGAAATCAATGTATATATTGCTTCTATATAGTCTAAGAAACATATATGCAAAGCATCCAAACAGTACCATTCGCCAATTTTTTGTTCTTTAGGTTTAAGTGAACAACGTGCCCCATTGTTAATCCTTTAACGGAAATTATTTGTAAATTTCGACAAGTAGAACAATGATTGGAACACGTAGACGGTTGAAATCTTTGTATATATTGCTTCCATATAGTCTAAGAAACATATATGCAAAGCATCCAAATAGTACCATTCGTCAATTTTTTGTCCTTCAAGTTTAAGTGAACAATGAGCCCCATTGTTAATCCTTTATCGGAAATTATTTGTAAATTTCGACAAGTAGAACAATGATTGGAACACGTAGACGGTTGAAATCATTGTATATATTGCTTCTATATAGTCCAAGAAACATATATGCAAAGCGTCCAAACAGTACAATTCGCCAATTTTTTGCTCTTCAAGTTTAAGTGAACTACGAGCCCCATTGTTAATCCTTTAAAGGAAATTATTTGTAAATTTCGGCAAGTAGAACAATGAATGGAACAGGTAGACGATTGAAATCTTTGTATATATTGCTTCTATATAATCTAAGAAACATATATGCAAAGCATCTAAACAGTAACAATCGCCAATTTTTTTATCTTCAAGTTTAAGTGAACAGCGAGCCCCATTGATAATCATGAAATGGAAATTATTTGTAACTTTCTACAAGTAGAACAATGAATAGTACGGGTAGACGGGTGAAATCTTTCTATATGTTGCTTCTAAATAGTCTAAGAAACATATATGCAAAGCATCCAAACAGTACCATTCGCTAATTTTTTGTTCTTCAAGTTTAAGTGAACAATGAGCCCCAATGGTTAATCATTTATCGGAAATTACTTGTAATTTTCGACAAGTAGAACAATGAATGGAACAGGTAGACGGTTGAAATCTTTGTATATATTGCTTCTATATAATCTAAGAAACATATATTCAAAGCATCCAAACAGTAATATTCGCCAATTTTTTGTTCTTCAAGTTAAGTGAACTACGAGCCCCATTGTTAATCCTTTAAAGGAAATTATTTGTAAATTTCGACAAGTAGAACAATGAATGGAACAGGTAGACTGTTGAAATCATTGTATATATTGCTTCTATATAGTCCAAGAAACATATATGCCAAGCGTCCAAACAGTACAATTCGCCAATTTTTTGCTCTTCAAGTTTAAGTGAACTACGAGCCCCATTGTTAATCCTTTAAAGGAAATTATTTGTAAATTTCGGCAAGTAGAACAATGAATGGAACAGGTAGACGATTGAAATCATTGTATATATTGCTTCTACATAGACTAAGAAACATATATGCAAATCATCCAAACAGTACAATTCGCCAATTATTTGTTCTTCAATTTTAAGTGAACTACGAGCCCCATTGTTAATACTTTAACGGTAATTATTTGTAAATTTCGACAAGTAGAACAATGATTGGAACACGTAGACGGTTGAAATCTTTGTATATATTGCTTCCATATAGTCTAAGAAACATGTACGCAAAGCATCCAAACAGTACCATTCGCCAATTTTTTGGTCTTCAAGTTTAAGTGAACAATGAGCCCCAATGGTTAATCCTTTATCGGAAATTATTTGTAATTTTCGACAAGTCGAACAATGAATGGAACAGGTAGACGGTTGAAATATTTGTATATATTGCTTCTATATAATATAAGAAACATATATTCAAAGCATCCAAATAGTACCATTCGCCAATTTTTTGTTCTTCAAGTTTAAGTGAACTACGAGCCCCATTGTTAATCCTTTAAAGGAAATTATTTGTATATTTCGGCAAGTAGAACAATGAATGGAATAGGTAGACGGTTGAAATCATTGTATATATTGCTTCTATATAGTCTAAGAAACATATATGCAAAGCAGCCAAACAGTACAATTCGCCAATTTCTTGTTCTTCAAGTTTAAGTAAACTACGATCCCCATTGTTAATCCCTTAACGGAAATTATTTGTAACTTTCGACAAGTAGAACAATGAATGGAACAGGTAGACGGTTGAAATCTTTGTATATATTGCTTCTATAAAGTCTACGAAACATATATGCAAATCATCCAAACAGTACAATTCGCCAATTATTTGTTCTTCAAGTTTAAGTGAACTACGAGCTCCATTGTTAATCCTTTAACGGAAATTACTTGTAACTTTCTACAAGTAGAACAATGATTGGAACACGTAGACGGTTGAAATCTTTGTATATATTGCTTCCATATAGTCTAAGAAACATATATGCAAAGCATCCAAACAGTACCATTCGCCAATTTTTTGTTCTTCAAGTTTAAGTGAACAATGAGACCCATTGTTAATCCTTTATCGGAAATTATTTGTAACTTTCGACAAGTAGATCAATGTATGGAACAGGTAGACGATTGAAATCTTTGTATATATTGATTCTATATAGTCTAAGAAACATATATGCAAAGCATCCAAACAGTACAATTCGCCAATTTTTTGTTCTTCAAGTTTAAGTGAACAATGAGCCCCAATGGTTAATCCGTTATCGGAAATTATTTGTAGCTTTCGACAAGTAGAACAATGAATGGAACAGGTAGACGGTTGAAATCTTTGTATATATTGCTTCTATATAGTCTAAGAAACATATATGCAAAGCATCCAAACAGTACAATTCGTCAATTTCTTTTTCTTCGAGTTTAAGTAAACTACGATCCCCATTGTTAATCCCTTAACGGAAATTATTTGTATCTTTCGACAAGTAGAACAATGAATGGAACAAGTAGACGGTTGAAATCATTGTATATATTGCTTCTATATAGTCTAAGAAACATATATGCAAAGCATCCAAACAGTACAATTCGCCAATTTTTTGTTCTTCAAGTTTAAGTAAACTGCGATCCCCTTTGTTAATCCCTTAACGGAAATTATTTGTAACATTCGACAAGTAGAACAATGAATGGAACAGGTAGACGGTTGAAATCATTGTATATATTGCTTCTATATAGTCTAAGAAACATATATGCAAAGCATCCAAACAGTACAATTCGCCAATTTTTTGTTCTTCAAGTTTAAGTGAACAATGAGCCCCAATGGTTAATCCTTTATCGGTAATTATTTGTAACTTTCGACAAGTAGAACAATGAATAGTGCAGGTAGACGGGTGAAATCATTCTATATATGGCTTCTAAATAGTCTAAGAAACATATATGCAAAGCATCCAAACAGTACAATTCGCCAATTTTTTGTTCTTCAAGTTTAAGTGAACCATGAGACCCATTGTTAATCCTTTATCGGAAATTATTTGTAACTTTCGACAAGTAGAACAATGAATGGAACAGGTAGACGGTTGAAATCTTTGTATATATTGCTTCCATATAGTCTAAGAAACATGTACGCAAAGCATCCAAACAGTACCATTCGCCAATTTTTTGTTCGTCAAGTTTAAGTGAACAATGAGCCCCAATGGTTAATCCTTTATCGGATATTATTTATAATTTTCGACAAGTAGAACAATGAATGGAACAGGTAGACGGTTGAAATCTTTGTATATATTGCTTCCATATAGTCTAAGAAACATGTACGCAAAGCATCCAAACAGTACAATTCTCCAATTTTTTGTTCTTCAAGTTTAAGTGAACAATGAGCCCCAATGGTTAATCCTTTATCGGAAATTATTTGTAACTTTCGACAAGTAGAACAATGAATGGAACAGGTAGACGGTTGAAATCTTTGTATATATTGCTTCTATATAGTCTAAGAAACATATATGCAAAGCATCCAAACAGTACAATTCGCCAATTTATTGTTCTTCAAGTTTAAGTTAACAACGAGCCCCATTGTTAAGCCTTTAAAGGAAATTATGTGTAAATTTCGACAAGTAGAACAATGATTGGAACACGTAGACGGTTGAAATCTTTGTATATATTGCTTCCATATAGTCTAAGAAACATGTACGCAAAGCATCCAAACAGTACCATTCGCCAATTTTTTGGTCTTCAAGTTTAAGTGAACAATGAGCCCCAATGGTTAATCCTTTATCGGAAATTATTTGTAATTTTCGACAAGTCGAACAATGAATGGAACAGGTAGACGGTTGAAATATTTGTATATATTGCTTCTATATAATATAAGAAACATATATTCAAAGCATCCAAATAGTACCATTCGCCAATTTTTTGTTCTTCAAGTTTAAGTGAACTACGAGCCCCATTGTTAATCCTTTAAAGGAAATTATTTGTATATTTCGGCAAGTAGAACAATGAATGGAATAGGTAGACGGTTGAAATCATTGTATATATTGCTTCTATATAGTCTAAGAAACATATATGCAAAGCAGCCAAACAGTACAATTCGCCAATTTCTTGTTCTTCAAGTTTAAGTAAACTACGATCCCCATTGTTAATCCCTTAACGGAAATTATTTGTAACTTTCGACAAGTAGAACAATGAATGGAACAGGTAGACGGTTGAAATCTTTGTATATATTGCTTCTATAAAGTCTAAGAAACATATATGCAAATCATCCAAACAGTACAATTCGCCAATTATTTGTTCTTCAAGTTTAAGTAAACTGCGATCCCCTTTGTTAATCCCTTAACGGAAATTATTTGTAACATTCGACAAGTAGAACAATGAATGGAACAGGTAGACGGTTGAAATCATTGTATATATTGCTTCTATATAGTCTAAGAAACATATATGCAAAGCATCCAAACAGTACAATTCGCCAATTTTTTGTTCTTCAAGTTTAAGTGAACAATGAGCCCCAATGGTTAATCCTTTATCGGTAATTATTTGTAACTTTCGACAAGTAGAACAATGAATAGTGCAGGTAGACGGGTGAAATCATTCTATATATTGCTTCTAAATAGTCTAAGAAACATATATGCAAAGCATCCAAACAGTACAATTCGCCAATTTTTTGTTCTTCAAGTTTAAGTGAACCATGAGACCCATTGTTAATCCTTTATCGGAAATTAGTTGTAACTTTCGACAAGTAGAACAATGAATGGAACAGGTAGACGGTTGAAATCTTTGTATATATTGCTTCCATATAGTCTAAGAAACATGTACGCAAAGCATCCAAACAGTACCATTCGCCAATTTTTTGTTCTTCAAGTTTAAGTGAACAATGAGCCCCAATGGTTAATCCTTTCTCGGATATTATTTGTAATTTTCGACAAGTAGAACAATGAATGGAACAGGTAGACGGTTGAAATCTTTGTATATATTGCTTCCGTATAGTCTAAGAAACATATATTCAAAGCATCCAAATAGTACCATTCGCCAATTTTTTGTTCTTCAAGTTTAAGTGAACTACGAGCCCCATTGTTAATCCTTTAAAGGAAATTATTTGTATATTTCGGCAAGTAGAACAATGAATGGAATAGGTAGACGGCTGAAATCATTGTATATATTGCTTCTATATAGTCTAAGAAACATATATGCAAAGCAGCCAAACAGTACAATTCGCCAATTTCTTGTTCTTCAAGTTTAAGTAAACTACGATCCCCATTGTTAATCCCTTAACGGAAATTATTTGTAACTTTCGACAAGTAGAACAATGAATGGAACAGGTAGACGGTTGAAATCTTTGTATATATTGCTTCTATAAAGTCTAAGAAACATATATGCAAATCATCCAAACAGTACAATTCGCCAATTATTTGTTCTTCAAGTTTAAGTAAACTGCGATCCCCTTTGTTAATCCCTTAACGGAAATTATTTGTAACATTCGACAAGTAGAACAATGAATGGAACAGGTAGACGGTTGAAATCATTGTATATATTGCTTCTATATAGTCTAAGAAACATATATGCAAAGCATCCAAACAGTACAATTCGCCAATTTTTTGTTCTTCAAGTTTAAGTGAACAATGAGCCCCAATGGTTAATCCTTTATCGGTAATTATTTGTAACTTTCGACAAGTAGAACAATGAATAGTGCAGGTAGACGGGTGAAATCATTCTATATATTGCTTCTAAATAATCTAAGAAACATATATGCAAAGCATCCAAACAGTACAATTCGCCAATTTTTTGTTCTTCAAGTTTAAGTGAACCATGCGACCCATTGTTAATCCTTTATCGGAAATTAGTTGTAACTTTCGACAAGTAGAACAATGAATGGAACAGGTAGACGGTTGAAATCTTTGTATATATTGCTTCCATATAGTCTAAGAAACATGTACGCAAAGCATCCAAACAGTACCATTCGCCAATTTTTTGTTCTTCAAGTTTAAGTGAACGATGAGCCCCAATGGTTAATCCTTTCTCGGATATTATTTGTAATTTTCGACAAGTAGAACAATGAATGGAACAGGTAGACGGTTGAAATCTTTGTATATATTGCTTCCATATAGTCTAAGAAACATGTACGTAAAGCATCCAAACAGTACAATTCTCCAATTTTTTGTTCTTCAAGTTTAAGTGAACAATGAGCCCCAATGGTTAATCCTTTATCGGAAATTATTTGTAACTTTCGACAAGTAGAACAATGAATGGAACAGGTAGACGGTTGAAATCTTTGTATATATTGCTTCTATATAGTCTAAGAAACATATATGCAAAGCATCCAAACAGTACAATTCGCCAATTTATTGTTCTTCAAGTTTAAGTTAACAACGAGCCCCATTGTTAATCCTTTATCGGAAATTATTTGTAACTTTCGACAAGTAGAACAATGAATGGAACAGGTAGACGGTTGAAATCTTTGTATATATTGCTTCTATATAGTGTAAGAAACATATATGCAAAGCATCCAAACAGTACAATTCGCCAATTTATTGTTCTTCAAGTTTAAGTGAACTGCGAGCCCCATTGTTAATCCTTTAACGGAAATTAATTGTAACTTTCTACAAGTAGAACAATGATTGGAACACGTAGACGGTTGAAATCTTTGTATATATTGCTTCCATATAGTCTAAGAAACATATATGCAAAGCATCCAAACAGTACCATTCGCCAATTTTTTGTTCTTCAAGTTTAAGTGAACAATGAGACCCATTGTTAATCCTTTATCGGAAATTATTTGTAACTTTCGACAAGTAGATCAATGTATGGAACAGGTAGACGATTGAAATCTTTGTATATATTGCTTCTATATAGTCTAAGAAACATATATGCAAAGCATCCAAACAGTACAATTCGCCAATTTTTTGTTCTTCAAGTTTAAGTGAACAATGAGCCCCAATGGTTAATCCGTTATCGGAAATTATTTGTAGCTTTCGACAAGTAGAACAATGAATGGAACAGGTAGACGGTTGAAATCTTTGTATATATTGCTTCTATATAGTCTAAGAAACATATATGCAAAGCATCCAAACAGTACAATTCGTCAATTTCTTGTTCTTCAAGTTTAAGTAAACTACGATCCCCATTGTTAATCCCTTAACGGAAATTATTTGTATCTTTCGACAAGTAGAACAATGAATGGAACAGGTACACGGTTGAAATCTTTGTATATATTGCTTCTATATAGTCTAAGAAACATATATGCAAAGCATCCAAACAGTACAATTCGCCAATTTGTTGTTCTTCAAGTTTAAGTAAACTACGATCCCCATTGTTAATCCCTTAACGGAAATTATTTGTATCTTTCGACAAGTAGAACAATGAATGGAACAGGTAGACGGTTGAAATCATTGTATATATTGCTTCTATATAATCTACGAAACATATATGCAAATCATCCAAACAGTACAATTCGCCAATTATTTGTTCTTCAAGTTTAAGTGAACTACGAGCCCCATTGTTAATACTTTAACGGAAATTATTTGTAACTTGCGACAAGTAGAACAATGAATGGAACAGGTAGCCGGTTGAAATCAATGTATATATTGCTTCTATATAGTCTAAGAAACATATATGCAAAGCATCCAAACAGTACAATTCGCCAATTTTTTGTTCTTCAAGTTTAAGTAAACTACGATCCCCTTTGTTAATCCCTTAACGGAAATTATTTGTAACATTCGACAAGTAGAACAATGAATGGAACAGGTAGACGGATGAAATCATTGTATATATTGCTTCTATATAGTCTAAGAAACATATATGCAAAGCATCCAAACAGTACAATTCGCCAATTTTTTGATCTTCAAGTTTAAGTGAACAATGAGCCCTAATGGTTAATCCTTTATCGGTAATTATTTGTAACTTTCGACAAGTAGAACAATGAATGGAACAGGTAGCCGGTTGAAATCAATGTATATATTGCTTCTATATAGTCTAAGAAACATACATGTAAAGCATCCAAACAGTACCATTCGCCAATTTTTTGTTCTTCAAGTTTAAGTGAACAACGAGCCCCTTTGTTAATCCTTTAAAGGAAATTATTTGTAAATTTCGACAAGTAGAACAATGATTGGAACACGTAGACGGTTGAAATCTTTGTATATATTGCTTCCATATAGTCTAAGAAACATGTACGCAAAGCATCCAAACAGTACCATTCGCCAATTTTTTGTTCTTCAAGTTTAAGTGAACAATGAGCCCCAATGGTTAATCCTTTATCGGTAATTATTTGTAACATTCGACAAGTAGAACAATGAATGGAACAGGTAGACGGTTGAAATCCTTGTATATATTGCGTCTATATAATCTAAGAAACATATATGCAAAGCATCCAAAAAGTACCATTCGCCAATTTTTTGTTCTTCAAGTTTAAGTGAAGTACGAGCCCCATTGTTAATCCTTTAAAGGAAATTATTTGTAAATTTCGACAAGTAGAACAATGAATGGAACAGGTGGACTGTTGAAATCATTGTATATATTGCTTCTATATAGTCTAAGAAACATATATGCAAAGCGTCCAAACAGTACAATTCGCCAATTATTTGATCTTCAAGTTTAAGTGAACTACGAGCCCGATTGTTAATACTTTAACGGAAATTATTTGTAACTTGCGACAAGTAGAACAATGAATGGAACAGGTAGCCGGTTGAAATCAATGTATATATTGCTTCTATATAGTCTAAGAAACATATATGCAAAGCATCCAAACAGTACCATTCGCAATTTTTTGTTCTTCAAGTTTAAGTGAACTACGAGCTCCATTGTTAATCCTTTAACGGAAATTAATTGTAACTTTCTACAAGTAGAACAATGATTGGAACACGTAGACGGTTGAAATCTTTGTATATATTGCTTCCATATAGTCTAAGAAACATATATGCAAAGCATCCAAACAGTACCATTCGCCAATTTTTTGTTCTTCAAGTTTAAGTGAACAATGAGACCCATTGTTAATCCTTTATCGGAAATTATTTGTAACTTTCGACAAGTAGATCAATGTATGGAACAGGTAGACGATTGAAATCTTTGTATATATTGCTTCTATATAGTCTAAGAAACATATATGCAAAGCATCCAAACAGTACAATTCGCCAATTTTTTGTTCTTCAAGTTTAAGTGAACAATGAGCCCCAATGGTTAATCCGTTATCGGAAATTATTTGTAGCTTTCGACAAGTAGAACAATGAATGGAACAGGTAGACGGTTGAAATCTTTGTATATATTGCTTCTATATAGTCTAAGAAACATATATGCAAAGCATCCAAACAGTACAATTCGTCAATTTCTTGTTCTTCAAGTTTAAGTAAACTACGATCCCCATTGTTAATCCCTTAACGGAAATTATTTGTATCTTTCGACAAGTAGAACAATGAATGGAACAGGTACACGGTTGAAATCTTTGTATATATTGCTTCTATATAGTCTAAGAAACATATATGCAAAGCATCCAAACAGTACAATTCGTCAATTTGTTGTTCTTCAAGTTTAAGTAAACTACGATCCCCATTGTTAATCCCTTAACGGAAATTATTTGTATCTTTCGACAAGTAGAACAATGAATGGAACAGGTAGACGGTTGAAATCATTGTATATATTGCTTCTATATAATCTACGAAACATATATGCAAATCATCCAAACAGTACAATTCGCCAATTATTTGTTCTTCAAGTTTAAGTGAACTACGAGCCCCATTGTTAATACTTTAACGGAAATTATTTGTAACTTGCGACAAGTAGAACAATGAATGGAACAGGTAGCCGGTTGAAATCAATGTATATATTGCTTCTATATAGTCTAAGAAACATATATGCAAAGCAGCCAAACAGTACAATTCGCCAATTTCTTGTTCTTCAAGTTTAAGTAAACTACGATCCCCTTTGTTAATCCCTTAACGGAAATTATTTGTAACATTCGACAAGTAGAACAATGAATGGAACAGGTAGACGGATGAAATCATTGTATATATTGCTTCTATATAGTCTAAGAAACATATATGCAAAGCATCCAAACAGTACAATTCGCCAATTTTTTGATCTTCAAGTTTAAGTGAACAATGAGCCCTAATGGTTAATCCTTTATCGGTAATTATTTGTAACTTTCGACAGGTAGAACAATGAATGGAACAGGTAGCCGGTTGAAATCAATGTATATATTGCTTCTATATAGTCTAAGAAACATACATGTAAAGCATCCAAACAGTACCATTCGCCAATTTTTTGTTCTTCAAGTTTAAGTGAACAACGAGCCCCTTTGTTAATCCTTTAAAGGAAATTATTTGTAAATTTCGACAAGTAGAACAATGATTGGAACACGTAGACGGTTGAAATCTTTGTATATATTGCTTCCATATAGTCTAAGAAACATGTACGCAAAGCATCCAAACAGTACCATTCGCCAATTTTTTGTTCTTCAAGTTTAAGTGAACAATGAGCCCCAATGGTGAATCCGTTATCGGAAATTATTTGTAGATTTCGACAATTAGAACAATGAATGGAACAGGTAGACGGTTGAAATCTTTGTATATATTGCTTCTATATAGTCTAAGAAACATATATGCAAAGCATCCAAACAGTACAATTCGTCAATATCTTGTTCTTCAAGTTTAAGTAAACTACGATCCCCATTGTTAATCCCTTAACGGAAATTATTTGTATCTTTCTACAAGTAGAACAATGAATGGAACAGGTAGACGGTTGAAATCTTTGTATATATTGCTTCTATATAGTCTAAGAAACATATATGCAAAGCATCCAAACAGTACAATTCGTCAATTTCTTTTTCTTCAAGTTTAAGTAAACTACGATCCCCATTGTTAATCCCTTAACAGAAATTATTTGTATCTTTCGACAAGTAGAACAATGAATGGAACAAGTAGACGGTTGAAATCATTGTATATATTGCTTCTATATAGTCTAAGAAACATATATGCAAAGCATCCAAACAGTACAATTCGCCAATTTTTTGTTCTTCAAGTTTAAGTAAACTGCGATCCCCTTTGTTAATCCCTTAACGGAAATTATTTGTAACATTCGACAAGTAGAACAATGAATGGAACAGGTAGACGGTTGAAATCATTGTATATATTGCTTCTATATAGTCTAAGAAACATATATGCAAAGCATCCAAACAGTACAATTCGCCAATTTTTTGTTCTTCAAGTTTAAGTGAACAATGAGCCCCAATGGTTAATCCTTTATCGGTAATTATTTGTAACATTCGACAAGTAGAACAATGAATGGAACAGGTAGACGGTTGAAATCATTGTATATATTGCTTCTAAATAGTCTAAGAAACATATATGCAAAGCATCCAAACAGTACAATTCGCCAATTTTTTGTTCTTCAAGTTTAAGTGAACCATGAGACCCATTGTTAATCCTTTATCGGAAATTATTTGTAACTTTCGACAAGTAGAACAATGAATAGTGCAGGTAGACGGGTGAAATCATTCTATATATTGCTTCTAAATAGTCTAAGAAACATATATGCAAAGCATCCAAACAGTACAATTCGCCAATTTTTTGTTCTTCAAGTTTAAGTGAACCATGAGACCCATTGTTAATCCTTTATCGGAAATTAGTTGTAACTTTCGACAAGTAGAACAATGAATGGAACAGGTAGACGGTTGAAATCTTTGTATATATTGCTTCCATATAGTCTAAGAAACATGTACGCAAAGCATCCAAACAGTACCATTCGCCAATTTTTTGTTCTTCAAGTTTAAGTGAACAATGAGCCCCAATGGTTAATCCTTTCTCGGATATTATTTGTAATTTTCGACAAGTAGAACAATGAATGGAACAGGTAGACGGTTGAAATCTTTGTATATATTGCTTCCATATAGTCTAAGAAACATGTACGTAAAGCATCCAAACAGTACAATTCTCCAATTTTTTGTTCTTCAAGTTTAAGTGAACAATGAGCCCCAATGGTTAATCCTTTATCGGAAATTATTTGTAACTTTCGACAAGTAGAACAATGAATGGAACAGGTAGACGGTTGAAATCTTTGTATATATTGCTTCTATATAGTCTAAGAAACATATATGCAAAGCATCCAAACAGTACAATTCGCCAATTTATTGTTCTTCAAGTTTAAGTTAACAACGAGCCCCATTGTTAATCCTTTATCGGAAATTATTTGTAACTTTCGACAAGTAGAACAATGAATGGAACAGGTAGACGGTTGAAATCTTTGTATATATTGCTTCTATATAGTGTAAGAAACATATATGCAAAGCATCCAAACAGTACAATTCGCCAATTTATTGTTCTTCAAGTTTAAGTGAACTACGAGCCCCATTGTTAATCCTTTAACGGAAATTAATTGTAACTTTCTACAAGTAGAACAATGATTGGAACACGTAGACGGTTGAAATCTTTGTATATATTGCTTCCATATAGTCTAAGAAACATATATGCAAAGCATCCAAACAGTACCATTCGCCAATTTTTTGTTCTTCAAGTTTAAGTGAACAATGAGACCCATTGTTAATCCTTTATCGGAAATTATTTGTAACTTTCGACAAGTAGATCAATGTATGGAACAGGTAGACGATTGAAATCTTTGTATATATTGCTTCTATATAGTCTAAGAAACATATATGCAAAGCATCCAAACAGTACAATTCGCCAATTTTTTGTTCTTCAAGTTTAAGTGAACAATGAGCCCCAATGGTTAATCCGTTATCGGAAATTATTTGTAGCTTTCGACAAGTAGAACAATGAATGGAACAGGTAGACGGTTGAAATCTTTGTATATATTGCTTCTATATAGTCTAAGAAACATATATGCAAAGCATCCAAACAGTACAATTCGTCAATTTCTTGTTCTTCAAGTTTAAGTAAACTACGATCCCCATTGTTAATCCCTTAACGGAAATTATTTGTATCTTTCGACAAGTAGAACAATGAATGGAACAGGTAGACGGTTGAAATCTTTGTATATATTGCTTCTATATAGTCTAAGAAACATATATGCAAAGCATCCAAACAGTACAATTCGTCAATTTGTTGTTCTTCAAGTTTAAGTAAACTACGATCCCCATTGTTAATCCCTTAACGGAAATTATTTGTATCTTTCGACAAGTAGAACAATGAATGGAACAGGTAGACGGTTGAAATCATTGTATATATTGCTTCTATATAATCTACGAAACATATATGCAAATCATCCAAACAGTACAATTCGCCAATTATTTGTTCTTCAAGTTTAAGTGAACTACGAGCCCCATTGTTAATACTTTAACGGAAATTATTTGTAACTTGCGACAAGTAGAACAATGAATGGAACAGGTAGCCGGTTGAAATCAATGTATATATTGCTTCTATATAGTCTAAGAAACATATATGCAAAGCATCCAAACAGTACAATTCGCAAATTTTTTGTTCTTCAAGTTTAAGTAAACTACGATCCCCTTTGTTAATCCCTTAACGGAAATTATTTGGTAACATTCGACAAGTAGAACAATGAATGGAACAGGTAGACGGATGAAATCATTGTATATATTGCTTCTATATAGTCTAAGAAACATATATGCAAAGCATCCAAACAGTACCATTCGCCAATTTCTTGTTCTTCAAGTTTAAGTGAACAACGAGCCCCTTTGTTAATCCTTTAAAGGAAATTATTTGTAAATTTCGACAAGTAGAACAATGATTGGAACACGTAGACGGTTGAAATCTTTGTATATATTGCTTCCATATAGTCTAAGAAACATGTACGCAAAGCATCCAAACAGTACCATTCGCCAATTTTTTGTTCTTCAAGTTTAAGTGAGCAATGAGCCCCAATGGTTAATCCTTTATCGGTAATTATTTGTAACATTCGACAAGTAGAACAATGAATGGAACAGGTAGACGGTTGAAATCCTTGTATATATTGCGTCTATATAATCTAAGAAACATATATGCAAAGCATCCAAACAGTACCATTCGCCAATTTTTTGTTCTTCAAGTTTAAGTGAAGTACGAGCCCCATTGTTAATCCTTTAAAGGAAATTATTTGTAAATTTCGACAAGTAGAACAATGAATGGAACAGGTGGACTGTTGAAATCATTGTATATATTGCTTCTATATAGTCTAAGAAACATATATGCAAAGCGTCCAAACAGTACAATTCGCCAATTATTTGATCTTCAAGTTTAAGTGAACTACGAGCCCCATTGTTAATACTTTAACGGAAATTATTTGTAACTTGCGACAAGTAGAACAATGAATGGAACAGGTAGCCGGTTGAAATCAATGTATATATTGCTTCTATATAGTCTAAGAAACATATATGCAAAGCATCCAAACAGTACCATTCGCAATTTTTTGTTCTTCAAGTTTAAGTGAACAACGAGCCCCATTGTTAATCCTTTAAAGGAAATTATTTGTAAATTTCGACAAGTAGAACAATGATTGGAACACGTAGACGGTTGAAATCTTTGTATATATTGCTTCCATATAGTGTAAGAAAGATGTACGCAAAGCATCCAAACAGTACCATTCGCCAATTTTTTGTTCTTCAAGTTTAAGTGAACTACGAGCCCAATTGTTAATCCTCCAAAGGACATTATTTGTAAATTTCGACAAGTAGAACAATGATTGGAACACGTAGACGGTTGAAATCTTTGTATATATTGCTTCCATATAGTCTAAGAAACATGTACGCAAAGCATCCAAACAGTACCATTCGCCAATTTTTTGTTCTTCAAGTTTAAGTGAACTACGAGCCCCATTGTTAATCCTTCAAAGGACATTATTTGTAAATTTCGACAAGTAGAACAATGAATGGAACAGGTAGACTGTTGAAATCATTGTATATATTGCTTCTATATAGTCTAAGAAACATATATGCAAAGCATCCAAACAGTACCATTCGCCAATTTTTTGTTCTTCAAGTTTAAGTGAACAACGAGCCGCATTGTTAATCCTTAAAGGAAATTATTTGTAAACTTCGAAAAGTAGAACAATGATTGGAACACGTAGACGGTTGAAATCTTTGTATATATTGCTTCTATATAATCTAAGAAACATATATGCAAAGCATCCAAACAGAACCATCCGCCAATTTTTTGTTCTTCAAATTTAAGTGAACAACGAGCCCCATTAATAAACATGAAACGGAAATTATTTGTAACTTTCTACAAGTAGAACAATGAATAGAACAGGTAGACGGTTGAAATCTTTGTATACGTTGCGTCTATATATTCTAAGAAACCTATATGCAAAGCATCTAAACATTAACAATCGCCAATTTTTTGATCTACAAGTTTAAGTGAACATCGAGCCCCATTGATAATCATGAAATGGAAATAATTTGTAACTTTCTACAAGTAGAACAATGAATAGTACAGGTAGACGGGTGAAATCTTTCTATATATTACTTCTAAATAGTCTAAGAAACATATATGCAAAGCATCGAAACAGTACAATTCGCCAATTTTGAGTTCTTCAAGTTTAAGTGAACTACGAGCCCCATTGTTAATCCTTTAAAGGAAATTATTTGTAAATTTCGACAAGTAGAACAATGAATGGATCATGTAGACGGTTGAAATTATTGTATATTTTGCTTCTATATAGTCTACGAAACATATATGCAAAGCATCCAAACAGTACAATTCGCCAATTTTTTGTTCTTCAAGTTTAAGTGAACTACGAGCCCCATTGTTAATCCTTTAACGGAAATTAATTGTAACTTTCTACAAGTAGAACAATGATTGGAACACGTAGACGGTTGAAATCTTTGTATATATTGCTTCCATATAGTCTAAGAAACATATATGCAAAGCATCCAAACAGTACCATTCGCCAATTTTTTGTTCTTCAAGTTTAAGTGAACAATGAGCCCCATTGTTAATCGTTTACCGGAAATTATTTGTAAATTTCGACAAGTAGAACAATGTATGGAACAGGTAGACTGTTGAAATCATTGTATATATTGCTTCTATATAGTCCAAGAAACTTATATGCAAAGCGTCCAAACAGTACAATTCGCCAATTTTTTGCTCTTCAAGTTTAAGTGAACTACGAGCCCCATTGTTAATCCTTTAAAGGAAATTAATTGTAAATTTCGGCAAGTAGAACAATGAATGGAATAGGTAGACGGTTGTAATCATTGTATATATTGCTTCTATATAGTCTAAGAAACATATATGCAAAGCATCCAAACAGTACAATTCGCCAATTTTTTGTTCTTCAAGTTTAAGTGAACTACGAGCCCCTTTGTTAATCCTTTAAAGGAAATTATTTGTAAATTTCGACAAGTAGAACAATGATTGGAACACGTAGACGGTTGAAATCTTTGTATATATTGCTTCCATATAGTCTAAGAAACATGTACGCAAAGCATCCAAATAGTACCATTCGCCAATTTTTTGTTCTTCAAGTTTAAGTGAACAATGAGCCCCAATGGTTAATCCTTTATCGGAAATTATTTGTAATTTTCGACAAGTAGAACAATGAATGAAACAGGTAGACGGTCGAAATCTTTGTATATATTGCTTCTATATAATCTAAGAAACATATATGCAAAGCATCCAAACAGTACCATTCGCCAATTTTTTGTTCTTCAAGTTTAAGTGAACTACGAGCCCCATTGTTAATACTTTAACGGAAATTATTTGTAACTTGCGACAAGTAGAACAATGAATGGAACAGGTAGCCGGTGGAAATCTTTGTATATATTGCTTCTATATAGTATAAGAAACATATATGCAAAGCATCCAAACAGTACCATTCGCCAATTTTTTGTTCTTCAAGTTTAAGTGAACTACGAGCCCCATTGTTAATACTTTAACGGAAATTATTTGTAACTTGCGACAAGTAGAACAATGAATGGAACAGGTAGCCGGTTGAAATCTTTGTATATATTGCTTCTATATAGTCTAAGAAACATATATGCAAAGCATCCAAACAGTACAATTCGCCAATTTCTTGTACTTCAAGTTTAAGTGAACAATGAGCCCCAATGGTTAATCCATTATCGGTAATTATTTGTAACTTTCGACAAGTAGAACAATGAATGGAACAGGTAGACGGTTGAAATCCTTGTATATATTGCGTCTATATAATCTAAGAAACATATATGCAAAGCATCCGAACAGTACCATTCGCCAATTTTTTGTTCTTCAAGTTTAAGTGAAGTACGAGCCCCATTGTTAATCCTTTAAAGGAAATTATTTGTAAATTTCGACAAGTAGAACAATGAATGGAACAGTTGGACTGTTGAAATCATTGTATATATTGCTTCTATATAGTCTAAGAAACATATATGCAAAGCGTCCAAACAGTACAATTCGCCAATTATTTGATCTTTAAGTTTAAGTGAACTACGAGCCCCATTGTTAATACTTTAACGGAAATTATTTGTAACTTGCGACAAGTGGAACAATGAATGGAACAGGTAGCCGGTTGAAATCAATGTATATATTGCTTCTATATAGTCTAAGAAACATATATGCAAAGCATCCAAACAGTACCATTCGCAATTTTTTGTTCTTCAAGTTTAAGTGAACAACGAGCCCCATTGATAAACATGAAACGGAAATTATTTGTAACTTTCTACAAGTAGAACAATGAATAGAACACGTAGACGGTTGAAATCTTTGTATATATTGCTTCCATATAGTCTAAGAAACATATATGCAAAGCATCCAAACAGTACCATTCGCCAATTTTTTGTTCTTCAAGTTTAAGTGAACAATGAGCCCCATTGTTAATCCTTTAACGGAAATTAATTGTAACTTTCTACAAGTAGAACAATGATTGGAACACGTAGACGGTTGAAATCTTTGTATATATTGCTTCTATATAGTCTAAGAAACATATATGCAAAGCATCCAAACAGTACAATTCGCCAATTTTTTGTTCTTCAAGTTTAAGTAAACTACGATCCCCATTGTTAGTCCTTTAAAGGAAATTATTTGTAAATTTCGACAAGTAGAACAATGAATGGAACAGGGAGACTGTTGAAATCATTGTATATATTGCTTCTAAATAGTCTAAGAAACATATATGCAAAGCGTCCAAACAGTACAATTCGCCAATTTTTTGCTCTTCAAGTTTAAGTGAACTACGAGCCCCATTGTTAATCCTTTAAAGGAAATTAATTGTAAATTTCGGCAAGTAGAACAATGAATGGAATAGGTAGACGGTTGTAATCATTGTATATATTGCTTCTATATAGTCTAAGAAACATATATGCAAAGCATCCAAACAGTACAATTCGCCAATTTTTTGTTCTTCAAGTTTAAGTGAACTACGAGCCCCATTGTTAATCCTTTAAAGGAAATTAATTGTAAATTTCGGCAAGTAGAACAATGATTGGAACACGTAGACGGTTGAAATCTTTGTATATATTGCTTCCATATAGTCTAAGAAACATGTACGCAAAGCATCCAAATAGTACCATTCGCCAATTTTTTGTTCTTCAAGTTTAAGTGAACTACGAGCCCCATTGTTAATCCTTTAAAGGAAATTATTTGTAAATTTCGACAAGTAAATCAATGAATGGATCAGGCAGACGGTTGAAATCATTGCATATATTGCTTCTATATAATCTACGAAACATATATGCAAAGCATCCAAACAGTACAATTCACGAATTTTTTGTTCTTCAAGTTTAAGTGAACTACGAGCCCCATTGTTAATCCTTTATCGGAAATTATTTGTAACTTTCGACAAGTAGAACAATGAATGGAACAGGTAGACTGTTGAAATCATTTGTATATATTGCTTCTATATAGTCTAAGAAACATATCTGCATATCATCCAAACAGTACAATTCGCCAATTATTTGATCTTCAAGTTTAAGTGAACTACGAGCCCCATTGTTAATACTTTAACGGAAATTATTTGTAACTTGCGACAAGTAGAACAATGAATGGAACAGGTAGCCGGTTGAAATCAATGTATATATTGCTTCTATATAGTCTAAGAAACATATATGCAAAGCATCCAAACAGTACAATTCGCCAATTTTTTGTTCTTCAAGTTTAAGTAAACTACGATCCCCATTGTTAATCCTTTAAAGGAAATTATTTGTAAATTTCGACAAGTAGAACAATGAATGGAACAGGGAGACTGTTGAAATCATTGTATATATTGCTTCTAAATAGTCTAAGAAACATATATGCAAAGCGTCCAAACAGTACAATTCGCCAATTTTTTGCTCTTCAAGTTTAAGTGAACTACGAGCCCCATTGTTAATCCTTTAAAGGAAATTAATTGTAAATTTCGGCAAGTAGAACAATGAATGGAATAGGTAGACGGTTGTAATCATTGTATATATTGCTTCTATATAGTCTAAGAAACATATATGCAAAGCATCCAAACAGTACAATTCGCCAATTTTTTGTTCTTCAAGTTTAAGTGAACTACGAGCCCCATTGTTAATCCTTTAAAGGAAATTAATTGTAAATTTCGGCAAGTAGAACAATGATTGGAACACGTAGACGGTTGAAATCTTTGTATATATTGCTTCCATATAGTCTAAGAAACATGTACGCAAAGCATCCAAATAGTACCATTCGCCAATTTTTTGTTCTTCAAGTTTAAGTGAACTACGAGCCCCATTGTTAATCCTTTAAAGGAAATTATTTGTAAATTTCGACAAGTAAATCAATGAATGGATCAGGCAGACGGTTGAAATCATTGCATATATTGCTTCTATATAATCTACGAAACATATATGCAAAGCATCCAAACAGTACAATTCACGAATTTTTTGTTCTTCAAGTTTAAGTGAACTACGAGCCCCATTGTTAATCCTTTATCGGAAATTATTTGTAACTTTCGACAAGTAGAACAATGAATGGAACAGGTAGACTGTTGAAATCATTTGTATATATTGCTTCTATATAGTCTAAGAAACATATCTGCATATCATCCAAACAGTACAATTCGCCAATTATTTGATCTTCAAGTTTAAGTGAACTACGAGCCCCATTGTTAATACTTTAACGGAAATTATTTGTAACTTGCGACAAGTAGAACAATGAATGGAACAGGTAGCCGGTTGAAATCAATGTATATATTGCTTCTATATAGTCTAAGAAACATATTTGCAAAGCATCCAAACAGTACCATTCGCAATTTTTTTGTTCTTCAAGTTTAAGTGAACAACGAGCCCCATTGTTAATACTTTAAAGGAAATTATTTGTAAATTTCGACAAGTAGAACAATGATTGGAACACGTAGACGGTTGAAATCTTTGTATATATTGCTTCCATATAGTGTAAGAAAGTTGTACGCAAAGCATCCAAACAGTACCATCCGCCAATTTTTTGTTCTTCAAGTTTAAGTGAACAATGAGCCCCAATGGTTAATCCTTTATCGGAAATTATTTGTAATTTTCGACAAGGAGAACAATGAATGAACCAGGTAGACGGTCGAAATCTTTGTATATATTGCTTCTATATAATCTAAGAAACATATATGCAAAGCATCCAAACAGTACCATTCGCCAATTTTTTGTTCTTCAAGTTTAAGTGAACAACGAGCGCCATTGATAATCATGAATCGGAAATTATTTGTAACTTTCTACAAGTAGAACAATGAATGGAACAGGTAGACTGTTGAAATCATTGTATATATTGCTTCTTTATAGTCTAAGAAACATATATGCAAAGCGTCCAAACAGTACAATTCGCCAATTATTTTATCTTCAAGTTTAAGTAAAATACGATCCCCATTGTTAATCCTTTAAAGGAAATTATTTGTAAAGGGTATAGCAGGATAAGGGGGTCAAAAGTGCCCTTCAACCGATTTCAATGGGGACGGTCTCATTCGATAGATAATGCTCGGCGATTGATGTCTACAAATTTTTAACCCTGAATTTTGACCGGAAGGGTAGTTATGGGGAAAACTAAAAAAACAGGTTTTTGGCCTTTTTTCCCCATTTATTGAGGCGTAAAAAATCCAAATAAATTCTGACATATTTTACACGGTACTGGACATATTGGAGAATTTTTTCAGATTTTTCCGTCGAAGTAGCTAAGCGTGAAAAATCGGCAAAGTCAAAAAAAACGGAAAAAAGAAGATTTCGTATCGAAATCTTCAAGGTACAACTTTTTGGTTTATATAGTAACAATCTAACACCTACGATTGTTATCCCCAATTTTTTTCAGATTTTTAAACCACCTGCGTCATTGTGAAAAAAATCGAAAACCGATTTTCGGGACGTATTTTGATCTAAAACGCAAGAAGTAATTGTTATTTTTCCATTATTTTGATAGAGTATGTTCATTTTGTACTTTTCAATGTTTCTGCATACAAAGCAATGCAAAGGATTGAATTGATTCAATTATTCGTAAGCTACACACTTCCTTATCAGCTAAAAATACGAACGTTCTTTCAACAGCAGCGATGGCGCAGTCGGTAGAGTTCTTGGCTGCGGAACCTCTCGAAACTTTTTGTCGCCGGTTCGAGTCCCAATGAGGCAAAATAATTTTTTTTTTTTTTTTTTTAATCACTCACTGCATAACAACAAATAATAATTATTTTTCAATTTTTCAATGGTTTTTAAACATTTTTAAATACTTATTCAATATGAAATATATGTAAAAATAATTATGGAGCATATTGTTTTTTTCATTGATTCGTCCTAGCCACATCTCGTTATTCTTTTGTACATTGAACGAATATTAGTTTACTGTAACGAGTGCAAATATGTATTCAATATTAAAAGGATCCAATTGTATATTCTGATGAATTGTAATGAAGGTGATGTCTAACGGAAAGAAGCGTCTATTTCTTATTAAACATTCTTATTTTTGTATTTACCGCTTCTCCATTTATGCAGAGATCATCCAAAATAGACAATGAATTGAAAGAAAGAAGGTATATTGGGATTTCGTCCGTTATAATTCCTTTACTGTTTTATGCAAATCAACTCCTCAATATTCTTAAATGCCTCGTCCGATCACGCCACATTAATCAAAGAACTTATCGTTGCTTCATTAACTATACCCCTAATATAATTGGAATTTCGGGCATCAAATGTTATTGCTGTGAATGTGCGAGTGGTAACCGTACCATAGGTTGTTGTTCGCACATTGCTGCAATAATATACTACCTGTCGCACGCACGGTATCTATCGACAATTATTAGGCCTTCAGACATATTGACAAAAATATTTAATAAAAATGAAGTGGTGCCCATCATTAATGTATATAGTGGCGAGGATTAAAGCCACACGAAACGTGTTTCAACTTTTAATTATCAAAAGGTAATCTATCGCATGCCATTTATATTTTCACACTAATATTAATTTCCGTATTAACAATTGTTATCCACTTAATACTTAAAAACATTTGTTTTCTAATTATATTTCATGGGAGGTGAATTGGCGAGAGAAAAGTTTCAAGTATTCCGCAGCTAGATACTGTAGCCTAATCATCAAATGATAATCTATCATTCGTATTTTTACATTAATATTCATTTACGTATTAATAACATTTATGCAGTCAATAATTTAAAAACAATGATCATCAGTTCTAAAGGTACAACTCGGTACCTGCCCGCTACCTACACGCTACGCAGGTAATTGCGGACTAGATAACTGAAGGGAGTACATGATACTGGAGTAAGTGTAATAAAACAATAAAACCTTCTGAACTGAATTTAATGTTTTCGTGTACTTAAAGTGGTTGGAAAACACGATTGCAATGGGGCACAAAACCTAAAGCTGAAGAAGTTGATTTGCATAAACCAGTAAAGGCATTATAACGGATGAAATCCCAATATACCTTCTTTCTTTCAATTCATTGTCCATTTTGGATGATCTCTGCATAAATGGAGAAGCGGTAAATACAAAAATAAGAATGTTTAATAAGAAATAGACGCTTCTTTCCGTTAGACATCACCTTCATTACAATTCATCAGAATATACAATTGGATCCTTTTAATATTGAATACATATTTGCACTCGTTACAGTAAACTAATATTCGTTCAATGTACAAAAGAATAACGAGATGTGGCTAGGACGAATCAATGAAAAAAACAATATGCTCCATAATTATTTTTACATATATTTCATATTGAATAAGTATTTAAAAATGTTTAAAAACCATTGAAAAATTGAAAAATAATTATTATTTGTTGTTATGCAGTGAGTGATTAAAAAAAAAAAAAAAAAAATTATTTTGCCTCATTGGGACTCGAACCGGCGACAAAAAGTTTCGAGAGGTTCCGCAGCCAAGAACTCTACCGACTGCGCCATCGCTGCTGTTGAAAGAACGTTCGTATTTTTAGCTGATAAGGAAGTGTGTAGCTTACGAATAATTGAATCAATTCAATCCTTTGCATTGCTTTGTATGCAGAAACATTGAAAAGTACAAAATGAACATACTCTATCAAAATAATGGAAAAATAACAATTACTTCTTGCGTTTTAGATCAAAATACGTCCCGAAAATCGGTTTTCGATTTTTTTCACAATGACGCAGGTGGTTTAAAAATCTGAAAAAAATTGGGGATAACAATCGTAGGTGTTAGATTGTTACTATATAAACCAAAAAGTTGTACCTCGAAGATTTCGATACGAAATCTTCTTTTTTCCGTTTTTTTTTACTTTGCCGATTTTTTACGCTTAGCTACTTCGACGGAAAAATCTGAAAAAATTCTCCAATATGTCCGGTACCGTGTAAAATATGTCAGAGTTTATTTAGATTTTTTACGCCTCAATAAATGGGGAAAAAGGGCCAAAAACCTGTTTTTTTAATTTTCCCCATAACTACCCTTCTGGTCAAAATTCAGGGTTAAAAATTTGTAGACATCAATCGCCGAGCATTATCTATCGAATGAGACCGTCCCCATTGAAATCGGTTGAAGGGCACTTTTGACCCCCTTATCCTGCTATACCCTTTCGACAAGTAGAACAATGAATGGAACAGGTAGACTGTTGAAATCATTGTATATATTGCTTCTATATAGTCTAAGAAACATATATGCAAAGCGTCCAAACAGTACAATTCGCCAATTTCTTGTTCTTCAAGTTTAAGTGAACAACGAGCCCCTTTGTTAATCCTTTAAAGGAAATTATTTGTAAATTTCGACAAGTAGAACAATGATTGGAACACGTAGACGGTTGAAATCTTTGTATATATTGCTTCCATATAGTCTAAGAAACATATACGCAAAGCATCCAAACAGTAGCATTCGCCAATTTTTTGTTCTTCAAGTTTAAGTGAACAATGAGCCCCAATGGTTAATCCTTTATCGGAAATTATTTGTAACTTTCGGCAAGTAGAACAATGATTGGAACACGCAGACGGTTGAAATCTTTGTATATATTGCTTCCATATAGTCTAAGAAACATATATGCAAAGCATCCAAACAGTACCATTCGCTAATTGTTTGTTCTTCTAGTTTAAGTGAACTACGAGCCCCATTGTTAATCCTTTAACGGAAATTAATTGTAACTTTCTACAATTAGAACAATGATTGGAACACGTAGACGGTTGAAATCTTTGTATATATTGCTTCTATATAGTCTAAGAAACATATATGCAAAGCATCCAAACAGTACAATTCGCCAATTTTTTGTTCTTCAAGTTTAAGTAAACTACGATCCCCATTGTTAATCCTTTAAAGGAAATTATTTGTAAATTTCGACAAGTAGAACAATGAATGGAACAGGGAGACTGTTGAAATCATTGTATATATTGCTTCTAAATAGTCTAAGAAACATATATGCAAAGCGTCCAAACAGTACAATTCGCCAATTTTTTGTTCTTCAAGTTTAAGTGAACAACGAGCCCCATTGTTAATCCTTTAAAGGAAATTATTTGTAAATTTCGACAAGTAGAACAATGATTGGAACACGTAGACGGTTGAAATCTTTGTTTATATTGCTTCCATATAGAGTAAGAAACATGTACGCAAAGCATCCAAACAGTACAATTCGCCAATTTTTTGTTCTTCAAGTTTAAGTGAACAATGAGCCCCATTGTTAATCCTTTATCGGAAATTATTTGTAACTTTCGACAAGTAGAACATTGAATGGAACAGGTAGACTGTTGAAATCTTTGTATATATTGCTTCTATATAGTCTAAGAAACATATATGCAAAGCATCCAAACAGTAGAATTCGCCAATTTATTGTTCTTCAAATTTAAGTGAACTACGAGCCCCATTGTTAATCCTTTAAAGGAAATTATTTGTAAATTTCGACAAGTAGAACAATGAATGGAACAGGTAGACGGTTGAAATCTTTGTATATATTGCTTCTATATAATCTAAGAAACATATATGCAAAGCATCCAAACAGTACCATTCGCCAATTTTTTGTTCTTCAAGTTTAAGTGAACTACGAGCCCCATTGTTAATCCTTCAAAGGACATGATTTGTAAATTTCGACAAGTAGAACAATGAATGGAACAGGTAGACTGTTGAAATCATTGTATATATTGCTTCTATATAGTCTAAGAAACATATATGCAAAGCATCCAAACAGTACCATTCGCCAATTTTTTGTTCTTCAAGTTTAAGTGAACAATGAGCCCCATTGTTAATCCTTTAACGGAAATTAATTGTAACTTTCTACAAGTAGAACAATGATTGGAACACGTAGACGGTTGAAATCTTTGTATATATTGCTTCTATATAATCTAAGAAACATATATGCAAAGCATCCAAACAGAACCATCCGCCAATTTTTTGTTCTTCAAATTTAAGTGAACAACGAGCCCCATTGATAAACATGAAACGGAAATTATTTGTAACTTTCTACAAGTAGAACAATGAATAGAACAGGTAGACGGTTGAAATCTTTGTATACGTTGCGTCTATATATTCTAAGAAACCTATATGCAAAGCATCTAAACATTAACAATCGCCAATTTTTTGATCTACAAGTTTAAGTGAACATCGAGCCCCATTGATAATCATGAAATGGAAATAATTTGTAACTTTCTACAAGTAGAACAATGAATAGTACAGGTAGACGGGTGAAATCTTTCTATATATTACTTCTAAATAGTCTAAGAAACATATATGCAAAGCATCGAAACAGTACAATTCGCCAATTTTGAGTTCTTCAAGTTTAAGTGAACTACGAGCCCCATTGTTAATCCTTTAAAGGAAATTATTTGTAAATTTCGACAAGTAGAACAATGAATGGATCATGTAGACGGTTGAAATTATTGTATATTTTGCTTCTATATAGTCTACGAAACATATATGCAAAGCATCCAAACAGTACAATTCGCCAATTTTTTGTTCTTCAAGTTTAAGTGAACTACGAGCCCCATTGTTAATCCTTTAACGGAAATTAATTGTAACTTTCTACAAGTAGAACAATGATTGGAACACGTAGACGGTTGAAATCTTTGTATATATTGCTTCCATATAGTCTAAGAAACATATATGCAAAGCATCCAAACAGTACCATTCGCCAATTTTTTGTTCTTCAAGTTTAAGTGAACAATGAGCCCCATTGTTAATCGTTTACCGGAAATTATTTGTAAATTTCGACAAGTAGAACAATGTATGGAACAGGTAGACTGTTGAAATCATTGTATATATTGCTTCTATATAGTCCAAGAAACTTATATGCAAAGCGTCCAAACAGTACAATTCGCCAATTTTTTGCTCTTCAAGTTTAAGTGAACTACGAGCCCCATTGTTAATCCTTTAAAGGAAATTAATTGTAAATTTCGGCAAGTAGAACAATGAATGGAATAGGTAGACGGTTGTAATCATTGTATATATTGCTTCTATATAGTCTAAGAAACATATATGCAAAGCATCCAAACAGTACAATTCGCCAATTTTTTGTTCTTCAAGTTTAAGTGAACTACGAGCCCCATTGTTAATACTTTAACGGAAATTATTTGTAACTTGCGACAAGTAGAACAATGAATGGAACAGGTAGCCGGTTGAAATCTTTGTATATATTGCTTCTATATAGTCTAAGAAACATATATGCAAAGCATCCAAACAGTACAATTCGCCAATTTCTTGTACTTCAAGTTTAAGTGAACAATGAGCCCCAATGGTTAATCCATTATCGGTAATTATTTGTAACTTTCGACAAGTAGAACAATGAATGGAACAGGTAGACGGTTGAAATCCTTGTATATATTGCGTCTATATAATCTAAGAAACATATATGCAAAGCATCCAAACAGTACCATTCGCCAATTTTTTGTTCTTCAAGTTTAAGTGAAGTACGAGCGCCATTGTTAATCCTTTAAAGGAAATTATTTGTAAATTTCGACAAGTAGAACAATGAATGGAACAGTTGGACTTTTGAAATCATTGTATATATTGCTTCTATATAGTCTAAGAAACATATATGCAAAGCGTCCAAACAGTATAATTCGCCAATTATTTGATCTTTAAGTTTAAGTGAACTACGAGCCCCATTGTTAATACTTTAACGGAAATTATTTGTAACTTGCGACAAGTGGAACAATGAATGGAACAGGTAGCCGGTTGAAATCAATGTATATATTGCTTCTATATAGTCTAAGAAACATATATGCAAAGCATCCAAACAGTACAATTCGCCAATTTTTTGTTCTTCAAGTTTAAGTGAACTACGAGCCCCATTGTTAATCCTTTAACGGAAATTAATTGTAACTTTCTACAAGTAGAACAATGATTGGAACACGTAGACGGTTGAAATCTTTGTATATATTGCTTCCATATAGTCTAAGAAACATATATGCAAAGCATCCAAACAGTACCATTCGCCAATTTTTTGTTCTTCAAGTTTAAGTGAACAATGAGCCCCATTGTTAATCCTTTAACGGAAATTAATTGTAACTTTCTACAAGTAGAACAATGATTGGAACACGTAGACGGTTGAAATCTTTGTATATATTGCTTCTATATAGTCTAAGAAACATATATGCAAAGCATCCAAACAGTACAATTCGCCAATTTTTTGTTCTTCAAGTTTAAGTAAACTACGATCCCCATTGTTAATCCTTTAAAGGAAATTATTTGTAAATTTCGACAAGTAGAACAATGAATGGAACAGGGAGACTGTTGAAATCATTGTATATATTGCTTCTAAATAGTCTAAGAAACATATATGCAAAGCGTCCAAACAGTACAATTCGCCAATTTTTTGCTCTTCAAGTTTAAGTGAACTACGAGCCCCATTGTTAATCCTTTATCGGAAATTATTTGTAACTTTCGACAAGTAGAACAATGAATGGAACAGGTAGACTGTTGAAATCATTTGTATATATTGCTTCTATATAGTCTAAGAAACATATCTGCATATCATCCAAACAGTACAATTCGCCAATTATTTGATCTTCAAGTTTAAGTGAACTACGAGCCCCATTGTTAATACTTTAACGGAAATTATTTGTAACTTGCGACAAGTAGAACAATGAATGGAACAGGTAGCTGGTTGAAATCAATGTATATATTGCTTCTATATAGTCTAAGAAACATATTTGCAAAGCATCCAAACAGTACCATTCGCAATTTTTTTGTTCTTCAAGTTTAAGTGAACAACGAGCCCCATTGTTAATACTTTAAAGGAAATTATTTGTAAATTTCGACAAGTAGAACAATGATTGGAACACGTAGACGGTTGAAATCTTTGTATATATTGCTTCCATATAGTGTAAGAAAGTTGTACGCAAAGCATCCAAACAGTACCATCCGCCAATTTTTTGTTCTTCAAGTTTAAGTGAACAATGAGCCCCAATGGTTAATCCTTTATCGGAAATTATTTGTAATTTTCGACAAGGAGAACAATGAATGAAACAGGTAGACGGTCGAAATCTTTGTATATATTGCTTCTATATAATCTAAGAAACATATATGCAAAGCATCCAAACAGTACCATTCGCCAATTTTTTGTTCTTCAAGTTTAAGTGAACAACGAGCGCCATTGATAATCATGAATCGGAAATTATTTGTAACTTTCTACAAGTAGAACAATGAATGGAACAGGTAGACTGTTGAAATCATTGTATATATTGCTTCTTTATAGTCTAAGAAACATATATGCAAAGCGTCCAAACAGTACAATTCGCCAATTATTTTATCTTCAAGTTTAAGTAAACTACGATCCCCATTGTTAATCCTTTAAAGGAAATTATTTGTAAATTTCGACAAGTAGAACAATGAATGGAACAGGGAGACTGTTGAAATCATTGTATATATTGCTTCTAAATAGTCTAAGAAACATATATGCAAAGCGTCCAAACAGTACAATTCGCAATTTTTTTGTTCTTCAAGTTTAAGTGAACTACGAGCCCCATTGTTAATACTTTAACGGAAATTATTTGTAAATTTCGACAAGTAGAACAATGATTGGAACACGTAGACGGTTGAAATCTTTGTATATATTGCTTCCATATAGAGTAAGAAACATGTACGCAAAGCATCCAGACAGTACCATTCGCCAATTTTTTGTTCTTCAAGTTTAAGTGAACAATGAGCCCCATTGTTAATCCTTTATCGGAAATTATTTGTAACTTTCGACAAGTAGAACATTGAATGGAACAGGTAGACTGTTGAAATCTTTGTATATATTGCTTCTATATAGTCTAAGAAACATATATGCAAAGCATCCAAACAGTAGAATTCGCCAATTTATTGTTCTTCAAATTTAAGTGAACTACGAGCCCCATTGTTAATCCTTTAAAGGAAATTATTTGTAAATTTCGACAAGTAGAACAATGAATGGAACAGGTAGACGGTTGAAATCTTTGTATATATTGCTTCTATATAATCTAAGAAACATATATGCAAAGCATCCAAACAGAACCATTCGCCAATTTTTTGTTCTTCAAATTTAAGTGAACAATGAGCCCCATTGATAATCATGAAACGGAAATTATTTGTAATTTTCGACAAGTAGAACAATGAATGGAACAGGTAGAAGGTTGAAATCTTTGTATATATTGCTTCTATATAATCTAAGAAACATATATGCAAAGCATCCAAACAGTACCATTCGCCAATTTTTTGTTCTTCAAGTTTAAGTGAACAACAAGCCCCATTGATAATCATGAAACGGAAATTATTTGTAACTTTCTACAAGTAGAACAATGAATAGAACAGGTAGACGGTTGAAATCTTTGTATATGTTGCTTCTATATAGTCTAAGAAACCTATATGCAAAGCATCTAAACAGTAACAATCGCCAATTTTTTGATCTTCAAGTTTAAGTGAACAGCGAGCCCCATTGATAATCATGAAATGGAAGTTATTTGTAACTTGCTACAAGTAGAACAATGAATAGTACAGGTAGACGGGTGAAAACTTTCTATATATTGCTTCTAAATAGTCTAAGAAACATATATGCTAAGCATCCAAACAGTACAATTCGCCAATTTTTTGTTCTTCAAGTTTAAGTGAACTACGAGCCCCATTGTTAATCCTTAAAGGAAATTATTTTTAAATTTCGACAAGTAGAACAATGGATGGATCATGTAGACGGTTGAAATCTTTGTATATATTGCTTCTATATAATCTAAGAAACATATATGCAAAGCATCCAAACAGAACCATTCGCCAATTTTTTGTTCTTCAAATTTAAGTGAACAATGAGCCCCATTGATAATCATGAAACGGAAATTATTTGGAACTTTCTACAAGTAGAACAATGAATAGAACAGGTAGACGGTTGAAATCTTTGTATATGTTGCGTCTATATATTCTAAGAAACCTATATGCAAAGCATCTAAACAGTAACAATCGTCAATTTTTTGATCTTCAAGTTTAAGTGAACATCGAGCCCCATTGATAATCATGAAATGGAAATTATTTGTAACTTTCTACAAGTAGAACAATGAATAGTACAGGCAGACGGGTGAAATCTTTCTATATATTACTTCTAAATAGTCTAAGAAACATATATGCAAAGCATCGAAACAGTACAATTCGCCAATTTTTAGTTCTTCAAGTTTAAGTGAACTACGAGCCCCATTGTTAATCCTTTAAAGGAAATTATTTGTAAATTTCGACAAGTAGAAAAATGAATGGATCATGTAGACGGTTGAAATCATTGTATATTTTGCTTCTATATAGTCTACGAAACATATATGCAAAGCATCCAAACTGTACAATTCGCCAATTTTTTGTTCTTCAAGTTTAAGTGAACTACGAGCCCCATTGTTAATCCTTTAAAGGAAATTAATTGTAAATTTCGGCAAGTAGAACAATGATTGGAACACGTAGACGGCTGAATTCTTTGTATATATTGCTTCCATATAGTCTAAGAAACATGTACTCAAAGCATCCAAACAGTACCATTCGCCAATTTTTTGTTCTTCAAGTTTAAGTGAACAATGAGCCCCAATGGTTAATCCTTTATCGGAAATTATTTGTAATTTTCGACAAGTAGAACAATGAATGGAACAGGTAGAAGGTTGAAATCTTTGTATATATTGCTTCTATATAATCTAAGAAACATATATGCAAAGCATCCCAACAGTACCATTCGCCAATTTTTTGTTCTTCAAGTTTAAGTGAACAACAAGCCCCATTGATAATCATGAAACGGAAATTATTTGTAACTTTCTACAAGTAGAACAATGAATAGAACAGGTAGACGGTTGAAATCTTTGTATATGTTGTTTCTATATAGTCTAAGAAACCTATATGCAAAGCATCTAAACAGTAACAATCGCCAATTTTTTGATCTTCAAGTTTAAGTGAACAGCGAGCCCCATTGATAATCATGAAATGGAAGTTATTTGTAACTTGCTACAAGTAGAACAATGAATAGTACAGGTAGACGGGTGAAAACTTTCTATATATTGCTTCTAAATAGTCTAAGAAACATATATGCTAAGCATCCAAACAGTACAATTCGCCAATTTTTTGTTCTTCAAGTTTAAGTGAACTACGAGCCCCATTGTTAATCCTTAAAGGAAATTATTTTTAAATTTCGACAAGTAGAACAATGGATGGATCATGTAGACGGTTGAAATCATTGTATATATTGCTTCTATATAGTCTACGAAATATATATGCAAAGCATCCAAACAGTACAATTCGCCAATTTTTTGTTCTTCAAGTTTAAGTGAACTACGAGCCCCATTGTTAATCCTTTAACGGAAATTAATTCTAAATATCTACAAGTTGAACAATGATTGGAACAAGTAGACGGTTGAAATCTTTGTATATATTGCTTCCACATAGACTAAGAAACATATATGCAAAGCATCCAAACAGTACCATTCGCCAATTTTTTGTTCTTCAAGTTTAAGTGAACAATGAGCCCCATTGTTAATCCTTTATCGGAAATTATTTGTATCTTTCGACAAGTAGAACAATGAATGGAACAGGTAGACGGTCGAAATCTTTGTATATATTGCTTCTATATAATCTAAGAAACATATATGCAAAGCATCCAAACAGTTATCATTCGCCAATTTTTTGTTCTTCAAGTTTAAGTGAACAACGAGCCCCATTGATAATCATGAAACGGAAATTATTTGTAACTTTCTACAAGTAGAACAATGAATGGAACAGGTAGACTGTTGAAATCATTGTATATATTGCTTCTATATAGTCTAAGAAACATATATGCAAAGCGTCCAAACAGTACAATTCGCCAATTATTTGATCTTCAAGTTTAAGTAAAATACGATCCCCATTGTTAATCCTTTAAAGGAAATTATTTGTAAATTTCGACAAGTAGAACAATGAATGGAACAGGTAGACTATTGAAATCATTGTATATATTGCTTCTATATAGTCTAAGAAACATATATGCAAAGCGTCCAAACAGTACAATTCGCCAATTATTTGATCTTCAAGTTTAAGTAAAATACGATCCCCATTGT
Source organism: Cerceris ruficornis (assembly GCA_963989415.1). Classification (NCBI taxonomy): domain Eukaryota; kingdom Metazoa; phylum Arthropoda; class Insecta; order Hymenoptera; family Crabronidae; genus Cerceris; species Cerceris ruficornis. Next base: position 55,056 of record CAXDIW010000264.1, on the reverse strand, counting down.
TAATCCTTTAACGGAAATTAATTGTAACTTTCTACAAGTAGAACAATGATTGGAACAAGTAGACGGTTGAAATCTTTGTATATATTGCTTCCATATAGTCTAAGAAACATATATGCAAAGCATCCAAACAGTACCATTCGCCAATTTTTTGTTCTTCAAGTTTAAGTGATCAATGAGCCCCATTGTTAATCGTTTACCGGAAATTATTTGTAAATTTCGACAAGTAGAACAATGTATGGAACAGGTAGACTGTTGAAATCATTGTATATATTGCTTCTATATAGTCCAAGAAACTTATATGCAAAGCGTCCAAACAGTACAATTCGCCAATTTTTTGCTCTTCAAGTTTAAGTGAACTACGAGCCCCATTGTTAATCCTTTAAAGGAAATTAATTGTAAATTTCGGCAAGTAGAACAATGAATGGAATAGGTAGACGGTTGTAATCATTGTATATATTGCTTCTATATAGTCTAAGAAACATATATGCAAAGCATCCAAACAGTACAATTCGCCAATTTTTTGTTCTTCAAGTTTAAGTGAACTACGAGCCCCATTGTTAATCCTTTAAAGGAAATTAATTGTAAATTTCGGCAAGTAGAACAATGATTGGAACACGTAGACGGTTGAAATCTTTGTATATATTGCTTCCATATAGTCTAAGAAACATGTACGCAAAGCATCCAAATAGTACCATTCACGAATTTTTTGTTCTTCAAGTTTAAGTGAACTACGAGCCCCATTGTTAATCCTTTATCGGAAATTATTTGTAACTTTCGACAAGTAGAACAATGAATGGAACAGGTAGACTGTTGAAATCATTTGTATATATTGCTTCTATATAGTCTAAGAAACATATCTGCATATCATCCAAACAGTACAATTCGCCAATTATTTGATCTTCAAGTTTAAGTGAACTACGAGCCCCATTGTTAATACTTTAACGGAAATTATTTGTAACTTGCGACAAGTAGAACAATGAATGGAACAGGTAGCCGGTTGAAATCAATGTATATATTGCTTCTATATAGTCTAAGAAACATATTTGCAAAGCATCCAAACAGTACCATTCGCAATTTTTTTGTTCTTCAAGTTTAAGTGAACAACGAGCCCCATTGTTAATACTTTAAAGGAAATTATTTGTAAATTTCGACAAGTAGAACAATGATTGGAACACGTAGACGGTTGAAATCTTTGTATATATTGCTTCCATATAGTGTAAGAAAGTTGTACGCAAAGCATCCAAACAGTACCATCCGCCAATTTTTTGTTCTTCAAGTTTAAGTGAACAATGAGCCCCAATGGTTAATCCTTTATCGGAAATTATTTGTAATTTTCGACAAGTAGAACAATGAATGAAACAGGTAGACGGTCGAAATCTTTGTATATATTGCTTCTATATAATCTAAGAAACATATATGCAAAGCATCCAAACAGTACCATTCGCCAATTTTTTGTTCTTCAAGTTTAAGTGAACAACGAGCGCCATTGATAATCATGAATCGGAAATTATTTGTAACTTTCTACAAGTAGAACAATGAATGGAACAGGTAGACTGTTGAAATCATTTGTATATATTGCTTCTATATAGTCTAAGAAACATATCTGCATATCATCCAAACAGTACAATTCGCCAATTATTTGATCTTCAAGTTTAAGTGAACTCCGAGCCCCATTGTTAATACTTTAACGGAAATTATTTGTAACTTGCGACAAGTAGAACAATGAATGGAACAGGTAGCCGGTTGGAATCAATGTATATATTGCTTCTATATAGTCTAAGAAACATATATGCAAAGCATCCAAACAGTACCATTCGCAATTTTTTGTTCTTCAAGTATAAGTGAACAACGAGCCCCATTGTTAATCCTTTAAAGGAAATTATTTGTAAATTTCGACAAGTAGAACAATGAATGGAACAGGTAGACTGTTGAAATCATTGTATATATTGCTTCTATATAGTCTAAGAAACATATATGCTAAGCATCCAAACAGTACAATTCGCCAATTTTTTGTTCTTCAAGTTTAAGTGAACTACGAGCCCCATTGTTAATCCTTAAAGGAAATTATTTTTAAATTTCGACAAGTAGAACAATGGATGGATCATGTAGACGGTTGAAATCATTGTATATATTGCTTCTATATAGTCTACGAAATATATATGCAAAGCATCCAAACAGAACCATTCGCCAATTTTTTGTTCTTCAAATTTAAGTGAACAACGAGCCCCATTGATAATCATGAAACGGAAATTATTTGTAACTTTCTACAAGTAGAACAATGAATAGAACAGGTAGACGGTTGAAATCTTTGTATATATTGCTTCTATATAATCTAAGAAACATATATGCAAAGCATCCAAACAGTTACCATTCGCCAATTTTTTGTTCTTCAAGTTTAAGTGAACAACGAGCCCCATTGATAATCATGAAACGGAAATTATTTGTAACTTTCTACAAGTAGAACAATGAATGGAACAGGTAGACTGTTGAAATCATTGTATATATTGCTTCTATATAGTCTAAGAAACATATATGCAAAGTGTCCAAACAGTACAATTCGCCAATTATTTGATCTTCAAGTTTAAGTAAAATACGATCCCCATTGTTAATCCTTTAAAGGAAATTATTTGTAAATTTCGACAAGTAGAACAATGAATGGAACAGGTAGACTGTTGAAATCATTGTATATATTGCTTCTATATAGTCTAAGAAACATATATGCAAAGCGTCCAAACAGTACAATTCGCCAATTATTTGATCTTCAAGTTTAAGTGAACTACGAGCCCCATTGTTAATACTTTAAAGGAAATTATTTGTAACTTGCGACAAGTAGAACAATGAATGGAACAGGTAGCCGGTTGAAATCAATGTATATATTGCTTCTATATAGTCTAAGAAACATATATGTAAAGCATCCAAACAGTACCATTCGCCAATTTTTTGTTCTTCAAGTTTAAGTGAACAATGAGCCCCAATGGTTAATCCATTATCGGTAATTATTTGTAACTTTCAACAAGTAGAACAATGAATGGAATAGGTAGACGGTTGAAATCCTTGTATATATTGCGTCTATATAATCTAAGAAACATATATGCAAAGCATCCAAACAGTACCATTCGCCAATTTTTTGTTCTTCAATTTTAAGTGAAGTACGAGCCCCATTGTTAATCCTTTAAAGGAAATTATTTGTAAATTTCGACAAGTAGAACAATGAATGGAACAGGTAGATGGTTGAAATCAATGTATATATTGCTTCTATATAGTCTAAGAAACATATATGCAAAGCATCCAAACAGTACCATTCGCCAATTTTTTGTTCTTCAAGTTTAAGTGAACTACGAGCCCCATTGTTAATACTTTAACGGAAATTATTTGTAACTTTCGACAAGTAGAACATTGAATGGAACAGGTAGACGGTTGAAATCTTTGTATATATTGCTTCTATATAGTCTAAGAAACATATATGCAAAGCATCCAAACAGTAGAATTCGCCAATTTATTGTTCTTCAAGTTTAAGTGAACTACGAGCCCCATTGTTAATCCTTTAAAGGAAATTATTTGTAAATTTCGACAAGTAGAACAATGATTGGAACACGTAGACGGTTGAAATCTTTGTATATATTGCTTCCATATAGTCTAAGAAACATGTACGCAAAGCATCCAAACAGTACCATTCGCCAATTTTTTGTTCTTCAAATTTAAGTGAACTACGAACCCCATTGTTAATCCCTTAACGGAAATTATTTGTAACTTTCGACAAGTAGAACAATGAATGGAACAGGTGGACTGTTGAAATCATTGTATATATTGCTTCTATATAGTCTAAGAAACATATATGCAAAGCGTCCAAACAGTACAATTCGCCAATTATTTGATCTTCAAGTTTAAGTGAACTACGAGCCCCATTGTTAATACTTTAAAGGAAATTATTTGTAACTTGCGACAAGTAGAACAATGAATGGAACAGGTAGCCGGTTGAAATCAATGTATATATTGCTTCTATATAGTCTAAGAAACATATATGCAAAGCGTCCAAACAGTACAATTCGCCAATTATTTGATCTTCAAGTTTAAGTGAACTACGAGCCCCATTGTTAATCCTTTAAAGGAAATTATTTGTAAATTTCGACAAGTAGAACAATGATTGGAACACGTAGACGGTTGAAATCTTTGTATATATTGCTTCCATATAGTCTAAGAAACATGTACGCAAAGCATCCAAACAGTACCATTCGCCAATTTTTTGATCTTCAAGTTTAAGTAAAATACGATCCCCATTGTTAATCCTTTAAAGGAAATTATTTGTAAATTTCGACAAGTAGAACAATGAATGGAACAGGTAGACTGTTGAAATCATTGTATATATTGCTTCTATATAGTCTAAGAAACATATATGCAAAGCGTCCAAACAGTACAATTCGCCAATTATTTGATCTTCAAGTTTAAGTGAACTACGAGCCCCATTGTTAATACTTTAAAGGAAATTATTTGTAACTTGCGACAAGTAGAACAATGAATGGAACAGGTAGCCGGTTGAAATCAATGTATATATTGCTTCTATATAGTCTAAGAAACATATATGTAAAGCATCCAAACAGTACCATTCGCCAATTTTTTGTTCTTCAAGTTTAAGTGAACAATGAGCCCCAATGGTTAATCCATTATCGGTAATTATTTGTAACTTTCAACAAGTAGAACAATGAATGGAATAGGTAGACGGTTGAAATCCTTGTATATATTGCGTCTATATAATCTAAGAAACATATATGCAAAGCATCCAAACAGTACCATTCGCCAATTTTTTGTTCTTCAATTTTAAGTGAAGTACGAGCCCCATTGTTAATCCTTTAAAGGAAATTATTTGTAAATTTCGACAAGTAGAACAATGAATGGAACAGGTAGATGGTTGAAATCAATGTATATATTGCTTCTATATAGTCTAAGAAACATATATGCAAAGCATCCAAACAGTACCATTCGCAATTTTTTGTTCTTCAAGTTTAAGTGAACAACGAGCCCCATTGTTAATCCTTTAAAGGAAATTATTTGTAAATTTCGAAAAGTAGAACAATGATTGGAACACGTAGACGGTTGAAATCATTGTATATATTGCTTCTATATAGTCTAAGAAACATATCTGCAGATCATCCAAACAGTACAATCCGCCAATTATTTGATCTTCAAGTTTAAGTGAACTACGAGCCCCATTGTTAATACTTTAACGGAAATTATTTGTAACTTGCGACAAGTAGAACAATGAATGGAACAGGTAGAAGGTTGAAATCAATGTATATATTGCTTCTATATAGTCTAGGAAACATATATGCAAAGCATCCAAACAGTACCATTCGCCAATTTTTTGTTCTTCAAGTTTAAGTGAACAACGAGCCGCATTGTTAATCCTTTAAAGGAAATTATTTGTAAATTTCGAAAAGTAGAACAATGATTGGAACACGTAGACGGTTGAAATCTTTGTATATATTGCTTCTATATAATCTAAGAAACATATATGCAAAGCATCCAAACAGAACCATTCGCCAATTTTTTGTTCTTCAAATTTAAGTGAACAACGAGCCCCATTGATAATCATGAAACGGAAATTATTTGTAACTTTCTACAAGTAGAACAATGAATAGAACAGGTAGACGGTTGAAATCTTTGTATATATTGCTTCTATATAATCTAAGAAACATATATGCAAAGCATCCAAACAGTTACCATTCGCCAATTTTTTGTTCTTCAAGTTTAAGTGAACAACGAGCCCCATTGATAATCATGAAACGGAAATTATTTGTAACTTTCTACAAGTAGAACAATGAATGGAACAGGTAGACTGTTGAAATCATTGTATATATTGCTTCTATATAGTCTAAGAAACATATATGCAAAGCATCCAAACAGTACAATTCGCCAATTTTTTGTTCTTCAAGTTTAAGTAAAATACGATCCCCATTGTTAATCCTTTAAAGGAAATTATTTGTAAATTTCGACAAGTAGAACAATGAATGGAACAGGTAGACTGTTGAAATCATTGTATATATTGCTTCTATATAGTCTAAGAAACATATATGCAAAGCGTCCAAACAGTACAATTCGCCAATTATTTGATCTTCAAGTTTAAGTGAACTACGAGCCCCATTGTTAATACTTTAACGGAAATTATTTGTAACTTTCGACAAGTAGAACAATGAATGGAACAGGTAGACGGTTGAAATCATTGTATATATTGCTTCTATATAGTCTAAGAAACATATCTGCAGATCATCCAAACAGTACAATCCGCCAATTATTTGATCTTCAAGTTTAAGTGAACTACGAGCCCCATTGTTAATACTTTAACGGAAATTATTTGTAACTTTCGACAAGTAGAACAATGAATGGAACAGGTAGACGGTTGAAATCATTGTATATATTGCTTCTATATAGTCTAAGAAACATATCTGCAGATCATCCAAACAGTACAATCCGCCAATTATTTGATCTTCAAGTTTAAGTGAACTACGAGCCCCATTGTTAATACTTTAACGGAAATTATTTGTAACTTGCGACAAGTAGAACAATGAATGGAACAGGTAGAAGGTTGAAATCAATGTATATATTGCTTCTATATAGTCTAAGAAACATATATGCAAAGCATCCAAACAGTACCATTCGCCAATTTTTTGTTCTTCAAGTTTAAGTGAACAACGAGCCGCATTGTTAATCCTTTAAAGGAAATTATTTGTAAATTTCGAAAAGTAGAACAATGATTGGAACACGTAGACGGTTGAAATCTTTGTATATATTGCTTCTATATAATCTAAGAAACATATATGCAAAGCATCCAAACAGAACCATTCGCCAATTTTTTGTTCTTCCAATTTAAGTGAACAACGAGCCCCATTGATAATCATGAAACGGAAATTATTTGTAAATTTCTACAAGTAGAACAATGAATAGAACAGGTAGACGGTTGAAATCTTTGTATATGTTGCGTCTATATATTCTAAGAAACCTATGTGCAAAGCATCTAAACAGTAACAATCGCCAATTTTTTGATCTTCAAGTTTAAGTGAACATCGAGCCCCATTGATAATCATGAAATGGAAATTATTTGTAACTTTCTACAAGTAGAACAATGAATAGTACAGGTAGACGGGTGAAATCTTTCTATATATTACTTCTAAGTAGTCTACGAAACATATATGCAAAGCATCCAAACAGTACAATTCGCCAATTTTTTGTTCTTCAAGTTTAAGTGAACTACGAGCCCCATTGTTAATCCTTTAACGGAAATTAATTGTAACTTTCTACAAGTAGAACAATGATTGGAACACGTAGACGGTTGAAATCTTTGTATATGTTGGTTCTATATAGTCTTAGAAACCTATATGCAAAGCATCCAAACAGTACAATTCGCCAATTATTTGATCTTCAAGTTTAAGTGAACTACGAGCCCCATTGTTAATACTTTAACGGAAATTATTTGTAACTTGCGACAAGTAGAACAATGAATGGAACAGGTAGCCGGTTGAAATCAATGTATATATTGCTTCTATATAATCTAAGAAACATATATGCAAAGCATCCAAACAGTACCATTCGCCAATTTTTTGTTCTTCAAGTTTAAGTGAACAACGAGCCGCATTGTTAATCCTTTAAAGGAAATTATTTCTAAATTTCGAAAAGTAGAACAATGATTGGAACACGTAGACGGTTGAAATCTTTGTATATATTGCTTCTATATAATCTAAGAAACATATATGCAAAGCATCCAAACAGAACCATTCGCCAATTTTTTGTTCTTCAAATTTAAGTGAACAACGAGCCCCATTGATAATCATGAAACGGAAATTATTTGTAACTTTCTACAAGTAGAACAATGAATAGAACAGGTAGACGGTTGAAATCAATGTATATATTGCTTCTATATAATCTAAGAAACATATATGCAAAGCATCCAAACAGTACCATTCGCCAATTTTTTGTTCTTCAAGTTTAAGTGAACAACGAGCCGCATTGTTAATCCTTTAAAGGAAATTATTTGTAAATTTCGAAAAGTAGAACAATGATTGGAACACGTAGACGGTTGAAATCTTTGTATATATTGCTTCTATATAATCTAAGAAACATATATGCAAAGCATCCAAACAGAACCATTCGCCAATTTTTTGTTCTTCAAATTTAAGTGAACAACGAGCCCCATTGATAATCATGAAACGGAAATTATTTGTAACTTTCTACAAGTAGAACAATGAATAGAACAGGTAGACGGTTGAAATCTTTGTATATATTGCTTCTATATAATCTAAGAAACATATATGCAAAGCATCCAAACAGTTACCATTCGCCAATTTTCTGTTCTTCAAGTTTAAGTGAACAACGAGCCCCATTGATAATCATGAAACGGAAATTATTTGTAACTTTCTACAAGTAGAACAATGAATGGAACAGGTAGACTGTTGAAATCATTGTATATATTGCTTCTATATAGTCTAAGAAACATATCTGCAGATCATCCAAACAGTACAATCCGCCAATTATTTGATCTTCAAGTTTAAGTGAACTACGATCCCCATTGTTAATCCTTTAACGGAAATTATTTGTAACTTGCGACAAGTAGAACAATGAATGGAACAGGTAGAAGGTTGAAATCAATGTATATATTGCTTCTATATAGTCTAAGCAACATATATGCAAAGCATCCAAACAGTACCATTCGCCAATTTTTTGTTCTTCAAGTTTAAGTGAACAACGAGCCGCATTGTTAATCCTTTAAAGGAAATTATTTGTAAATTTCGAAAAGTAGAACAATGATTGGAACACGTAGACGGTTGAAATCTTTGTATATATTGCTTCTATATAATCTAAGAAACATATATGCAAAGCATCCAAACAGAACCATTCGCCAATTTTTTGTTCTTCAAATTTAAGTGAACAACGAGCCCCATTGATAATCATGAAACGGAAATTATTTGTAACTTTCTACAAGTAGAACAATGAATAGAACAGGTAGACGGTTGAAATCTTTGTATATATTGCTTCTAAATAATCTAAGAAACATGTATCCAAAGCATCCAAACAGTTACCATTCGCCAATTTTTTGTTCTTCAAGTTTAAGTGAACAACGAGCCCCATTGATAATCATGAAACGGAAATTATTTGTAACTTTCTACAAGTAGAACAATGAATGGAACAGGTAGACTGTTGAAATCATTGTATATATTGCTTCTATATAGTCTAAGAAACATATATGCAAAGTGTCCAAACAGTACAATTCGCCAATTATTTGATCTTCAAGTTTAAGTAAAATACGATCCCCATTGTTAATCCTTTAAAGGAAATTATTTGTAAATTTCGACAAGTAGAACAATGAATGGAACAGGTAGACTGTTGAAATCATTGTATATATTGCTTCTATATAGTCTAAGAAACATATATGCAAAGCGTCCAAACAGTACAATTCGCCAATTATTTGATCTTCAAGTTTAAGTGAACTACGAGCCCCATTGTTAATACTTTAACGGAAATTATGTGTAACTTGCGACAAGTAGAACAATGAATGGAACAGGTAGCCGGTTGAAATCAATGTATATATTGCTTCTATATAGTCTAAGAAACATATATGTAAAGCATCCAAACAGTACCATTCGCCAATTTTTTGTTCTTCAAGTTTAAGTGAACAATGAGCCCCAATGGTTTATCCATTATCGGTAATTATTTGTAACTTTCGACAAGTAGAACAATGAATGGAACAGGTAGACGGTTGAAATCCTTGTATATATTGCGTCTATATAATCTAAGAAACATATATGCAAAGCATCCAAACAGTACCATTCGCCAATTTTTTGTTCTTCAAGTTTAAGTGAAGTACGAGCCCCATTGTTAATCCTTTAAAGGAAATTATTTGTAAATTTCGACAAGTAGAACAATGACTGGAACAGGTAGACGGTTGAAATCATTGTATATATTGCTTCTATATAGTCTAAGAAACATATATGCAAAGCATCCAAACAGTACAATTCGACAATTTTTTGCTCTTCAAGTTTAAGTGAACTACGAGCCCCATTGTTAATCCTTTAAAGGAAATTATTTGTAAATTTCGACAAGTAGAACAATGATTGGAACACGTAGACGGTTGAAATCTTTGTATATATTGCTTCCATATAGTCTAAGAAACATGTACGCAAAGCATTCAAACAGTACCATTCGCCAATTTTTTGTTCTTCAAGTTTAAGTGAACTACGAGCCCCATTGTTAATCCTTCAAAGGAAATTATTTGTAAATTTCGACAAGTAGAACAATGAATGGAACAGGTAGACTGTTGAAATCATTGTATATATTGCTTCTATATAGTCTAAGAAACATATATGCAGAGCATCCAAACAGTACAATTCGCCAATTTTTTGTTCTTCAAGTTTAAGTAAACTACGATCCCCATTGTTAATCCCTTAACGGAAATTATTTGTAACTTTCGACAAGTAGAACAATGAATGGAACAGGTAGACGGTTGAAATCATTGTATATATTGCTTCTATATAGTCTAAGAAACATATCTGCAGATCATCCAAACAGTACAATTCGCCAATTATTTGATCTTCAAGTTTAAGTGAACTCCGAGCCCCATTGTTAATACTTTAACGGAAATTATTTGTAACTTGCGACAAGTAGAACAATGAATGGAACAGGTAGCCGGTTGGAATCAATGTATATATTGCTTCTATATAGTCTAAGAAACATATATGCAAAGCATCCAAACAGTACCATTCGCAATTTTTTGTTCTTCAAGTATAAGTGAACAACGAGCCCCATTGTTAATCCTTTAAAGGAAATTATTTGTAAATTTCGACAAGTAGAACAATGATTGGAATACGTAGACGGTTGAAATCTTTGTATATATTGCTTCCATATAGTCTAAGAAACATGTACGCAAAGCATCCAAACAGTACCATTCGCCAATTTTTTGTTCTTCAAGTTTAAGTGAACTACGAGCCCCATTGTTAATCCTTCAAAGGAAATTATTTGTAAATTTCGACAAGTAGAACAATGAATGGAACAGGTAGACGGTTGAAATCATTGTATATATTGCTTCTATATAGTCTAAGAAACATATATGCAAAGCATCCAAACAGTACAATTCGACAATTTTTTGCTCTTCAAGTTTAAGTGAACTACGAGCCCCATTGTTAATACTTTAACGGAAATTATTTGTAACTTTCGACAAGTAGAACATTGAATGGAACAGGTAGACGGTTGAAATCTTTGTATATATTGCTTCTATATAGTATAAGAAACATATATGCAAAGCATCCAAACAGTACAATTCGCCAATTTTTTGTTCTTCAAGTTTAAGTGAACTACGAGCCCCATTGTTAATCCTTTAAAGGAAATTATTTGTAAATTTCGACAAGTAAAACAATGAATGGATCAGGTAGACGGTTGAAATCATTGCATATATTGCTTCTATATAATCTACGAAACATATATGCAAAGCATCCAAACAGTACAATTCACGAATTTTTTGTTCTTCAAGTTTAAGTGAACTACGAGCCCCATTGTTAATCCTTTAACGGAAATTAATTGTAACTTTCTACAAGTAGAACAATGATTGGAACACGTAGACGGTTGAAATCTTTGTATATATTGCTTCCATATAGTCTAAGAAACATGTACTCAAAGCATCCAAACAGTACCATTCGCCAATTTTTTGTTCTTCAAGTTTAAGTGAACAATGAGCCCCAATGGTTAATCCTTTATCGGAAATTATTTGTAATTTTCGACAAGTAGAACAATGAATGGAACAGGTAGAAGGTTGAAATCTTTGTATATATTGCTTCTATATAATCTAAGAAACATATATGCAAAGCATCTAAACAGTAACAATCGCCAATTTTTTGTTCTTCCAATTTAAGTGAACAACGAGCCCCAATGGTTAATCCATTATCGGTAATTATTTGTAACTTTCGACAAGTAGAACAATGAATGGAACAGGTAGCCGGTTGAAATCTTTGTATATATTGCTTCTATATAGTCTAAGAAACATATATGCAAAGCATCCAAACAGTACCATTCGCAATTTTTTGTTCTTCAAGTTTAAGTGAACAACGAGCCCCATTGTTAATCCTTTAAAGGAAATTATTTGTAAATTTCGACAAGTAGAACAATGATTGGAATACGTAGACGGTTGAAATCTTTGTATATATTGCTTTCATATAGTCTAAGAAACATGTACGCAAAGCATCCAAACAGTACAATTCGCCATTTTTTTGTTCTTCAAGTTTAAGTGAACTACGAGCCCCATTGTTAATCCTTCAAAGGAAATAATTTGTAAATTTCGACAAGTAGAACAATGGATGGAACAGGTAGACTGTTGAAATCTTTGTATATATTGCTTCTATATAGTCTAAGAAACATATATGCAAAGCATCCAAACAGTACAATTCGCCAATTTTTTGTTCTTCAAGTTTAAGTAAACTACGATCCCCATTGTTAATCCCTTAACGGAAATTATTTGTAACTTTCGACAAGTAGAACAATGAATGGAACAGGTAGCCGGTTGAAATCTTTGTATATATTGCTTCTATATAGTCTAAGAAACATATATGCAAAGCATCCAAACAGTACAATTCGCCAATTTCTTGTACTTCAAGTTTAAGTGAACAATGAGCCCCAATGGTTAATCCATTATCGGTAATTATTTGTAACTTTCGACAAGTAGAACAATGAATGGAACAGGTAGACGGTTGAAATCTTTGTATATGTTGCGTCTATATATTCTAAGAAACCTATATGCAAAGCATCTAAACAGTAACAATCGCCAATTTTTTGATCTTCAAGTTTAAGTGAACATCGAGCCCCATTGATAATCATGAAATTGAAATTATTTGTAACTTTCTACAAGTAGAACAGTGAATAGTACAGGTAGACGGGTGAAATCTTTCTATATATTACTTCTAAGTAGTCTACGAAACATATATGCAAAGCATCCAAACAGTACAATTCGCCAATTTTTTGTTCTTCAAGTTTAAGTGAACAACGAGCCCCATTGATAATCATGAAACGGAAATTATTTGTAACTTTCTACAAGTAGAACAATGAATAGAACAGGTAGACGGTTGAAATCTTTGTATATATTGCTTCTATATAATCTAAGAAACATATATGCAAAGCATCCAAACAGTTACCATTCGCCAATTTTTTGTTCTTCAAGTTTAAGTGAACAACGAGCCCCATTGATAATCATGAAACGGAAATTATTTGTAACTTTCTACAAGTAGAACAATGAATGGAACAGGTAGACTGTTGAAATCATTGTATATATTGCTTCTATATAGTCTAAGAAACATATATGCAAAGCGTCCAAACAGTACAATTCGCCAATTATTTGATCTTCAAGTTTAAGTAAAATACGATCCCCATTGTTAATCCTTTAAAGGAAATTATTTGTAAATTTCGACAAGTAGAACAATGAATGGAACAGGTAGACTGTTGAAATCATTGTATATATTGCTTCTATATAGTCTAAGAAACATATATGCAAAGCGTCCAAACAGTACAATTCGCCAATTATTTGATCTTCAAGTTTAAGTAAAATACGATCCCCATTGTTAATCCTTTAAAGGAAATTATTTGTAAATTTCGACAAGTAGAACAATGAATGGAACAGGTAGACTGTTGAAATCATTGTATATATTGCTTCTATATAGTCTAAGAAACATATATGCAAAGCGTCCAAACAGTACAATTCGCCAATTATTTGATCTTCAAGTTTAAGTGAACTACGAGCCCCATTGTTAATACTTTAACGGAAATTATTTGTAACTTGCGACAAGTAGAACAATGAATGGAACAGGTAGAAGGTTGAAATCAATGTATATATTGCTTCTATATAGTCTAAGAAACATATATGCAAAGCATCCAAACAGTACCATTCGCCAATTTTTTGTTCTTCAAGTTTAAGTGAACAACGAGCCGCATTGTTAATCCTTTAAAGGAAATTATTTGTAAATTTCGAAAAGTAGAACAATGATTGGAACACGTAGACGGTTGAAATCTTTGTATATATTACTTCTGTATAATCTAAGAAACATATATGCAAAGCATCCAAACTGAACCATTCGCCAATTTTTTGTTCTTCAAATTTAAGTGAACAACGAGCCCCATTGTTAATACTTTAACGGAAATTATTTCTAACTTTCGCCAAGTAGAACATTGAATGGAACAGGTAGACTGTTGAAATCATTGTATATATTGCTTCTATATAGTCTAAGAAACATATATGCAAAGCGTCCAAACAGTACAATTCGCCAATTATTTGATCTTCAAGTTTAAGTGAACTACGAGCCCCATTGATAATACTTTAACGGAAATTATTTGTAACTTGCGACAAGTAGAACAATGAATGGAACAGGTAGCCGGTTGAAATCAATGTATATATTGCTTCTATATAGTCTAAGAAACATATATGTAAAGCATCCAAACAGTACCATTCGCCAATTTTTTGTTCTTCAAGTTTAATTGAACAATGAGCCCCAACGGTTAATCCATTATCGGTAATTATTTGTAACTTTCAACAAGTAGAACAATGAATGGAACAGGTAGAAGGTTGAAATCAATGTATATATTGCTTCTATATAGTCTAAGAAACATATATGCAAAGCATCCAAACAGTACCATTCGCCAATTTTTTGTTCTTCAAGTTTAAGTGAACAACGAGCCGCATTGTTAATCCTTTAAAGGAAATTATTTGTAAATTTCGAAAAGTAGAACAATGATTGGAACACGTAGACGGTTGAAATCTTTGTATATATTACTTCTGTATAATCTAAGAAACATATATGCAAAGCATCCAAACAGAACCATTCGCCAATTTTTTGTTCTTCAAATTTAAGTGAACAACGAGCCCCATTGTTAATACTTTAACGGAAATTATTTCTAACTTTCGCCAAGTAGAACATTGAATGGAACAGGTAGACTGTTGAAATCATTGTATATATTGCTTCTATATAGTCTAAGAAACATATATGCAAAGCGTCCAAACAGTACAATTCGCCAATTATTTGATCTTCAAGTTTAAGTGAACTACGAGCCCCATTGATAATACTTTAACGGAAATTATTTGTAACTTGCGACAAGTAGAACAATGAATGGAACAGGTAGCCGGTTGAAATCAATGTATATATTGCTTCTATATAGTCTAAGAAACATATATGTAAAGCATCCAAACAGTACCATTCGCCAATTTTTTGTTCTTCAAGTTTAATTGAACAATGAGCCCCAATGGTTAATCCATTATCGGTAATTATTTGTAACTTTCAACAAGTAGAACAATGAATGGAACAGGTAGACGGTTGAAATCCTTGTATATATTGCGTCTATATAATCTAAGAAACATATATGCAAAGCATCCAAACAGTACCATTCGCCAATTTTTTGTTCTTCAATTTTAAGTGAAGTACGAGCCCCATTGTTAATCCTTTAAAGGAAATTATTTGTAAATTTCGACAAGTAGAACAATGAATGGAACAGGTAGATGGTTGAAATCAATGTATATATTGCTTCTATATAGTCTAAGAAACATATATGCAAAGCATCCAAACAGTACCATTCGCCAATTTTTTGTTCTTCAAGTTTAAGTGAACTACGAGCCCCATTGTTAATACTTTAACGGAAATTATTTGTAACTTTCGACAAGTAGAACATTGAATGGAACAGGTAGACGGTTGAAATCTTTGTATATATTGCTTCTATATAGTATAAGAAACATATATGCAAAGCATCCAAACAGTACAATTCGCCAATTTTTTGTTCTTCAAGTTTAAGTGAACTACGAGCCCCATTGTTAATCCTTTAAAGGAAATTATTTGTAAATTTCGACAAGTAAAACAATGAATGGATCAGGTAGACGGTTGAAATCATTGCATATATTGCTTCTATATAATCTACGAAACATATATGCAAAGCATCCAAACAGTACAATTCACGAATTTTTTGTTCTTCAAGTTTAAGTGAACTACGAGCCCCATTGTTAATCCTTTAACGGAAATTAATTGTAACTTTCTACAAGTAGAACAATGATTGGAACACGTAGACGGTTGAAATCTTTGTATATATTACTTCTGTATAATCTAAGAAACATATATGCAAAGCATCCAAACAGTACCATTCGCCAATTTTTTGTTCTTCAATTTTAAGTGAAGTACGAGCCCCATTGTTAATCCTTTAAAGGAAATTATTTGTAAATTTCGACAAGTAGAACAATGAATGGAACAGGTAGATGGTTGAAATCAATGTATATATTGCTTCTATATAGTCTAAGAAACATATATGCAAAGCATCCAAACAGTACCATTCGCCAATTTTTTGTTCTTCAAGTTTAAGTGAACTACGAGCCCCATAGTTAATACTTTAACGGAAATTATTTGTAACTTTCGACAAGTAGAAAATTGAATGGAACAGGTAGACGGTTGAAATCTTTGTATATATTGCTTCTATATAGTATAAGAAACATATATGCAAAGCATCCAAACAGTACATTTCGCCAATTTTTTGTTCTTCAAGTTTAAGTGAACTACGAGCCCCATTGTTAATCCTTTAAAGGAAATTATTTGTAAATTTCGACAAGTAAAACAATGAATGGATCAGGTAGACGGTTGAAATCATTGCATATATTGCTTCTATATAATCTACGAAACATATATGCAAAGCATCCAAACAGTACAATTCACGAATTTTTTGTTCTTCAAGTTTAAGTGAACTACGAGCCCCATTGTTAATCCTTTAACGGAAATTAATTTTAACTTTCTACAAGTAGAACAATGATTGGAACACGTAGACGGTTGAAATCTTTGTATATATTGCTTCCATATAGTCTAAGGAACATGTACTCAAAGCATCCAAACAGTACCATTCGCCAATTTTTTGTTCTTCAAGTTTAAGTGAACAATGAGCCCCAATGGTTAATCCTTTATCGGAAATTATTTGTAATTTTCGACAAGTAGAACAATGAATGGAACAGGTAGAAGGTTGAAATCTTTGTATATATTGCTTCTATATAATCTAAGAAAAATAAATGCAAAGCATCCAAACAGTACCATTCGCCAATTTTTTGTTCTTCAAGTTCAAGTGAACAATGAGCCCCATTGTTAATCCTTTATCGGAAATTATTTGTAACTTTCGACAACTAGAACAATGAATGGAACAGGTAGACGGTTGAAATCTTTGTATATATTGCTTCTATATAGTCTAAGAAACATATATGCAAAGCATCCAAACAGTACAATTCGCCAATTTATTGTTCTTCAAGTTTAAGTGAACAACGAGCCCCATTGTTAATCCTTTATCGGAAATTATTTGTAACTTTCGACAAGTAGAACAATGAATGGAACAGGTAGACTGTTGAAATCATTTGTATATATTGCTTCTATATACTCTAAGAAACATATCTGCATATCATCCAAACAGTACAATTCGCCAATTATTTGATCTTCAAGTTTAAGTGAACTACAAGCCCCATTGTTAATACTTTAACGGAAATTATTTGTAACTTGCGACAAGTAGAACAATGAATGGAATAGGTAGTCGGTTGAAATCATTGTATATATTGCTTCTAAATAGTCTAAGAAACATATATGCAAAGCATCCAAACAGTACAATTCGCCAATTTTTTGTTCTTCAAGTTTAAGTAAACTACGATCCGCATTGTTAATCCCTTAACGGAAATTATTTGTAACTTTCGACAAGTAGAACAATGAATGGAACAGGTAGACTGTTGAAATCATTGTATATATTGCTTCTATATAGTCTAAGAAACATATATGCAAAGCATCCAAACAGTACCATTCGCCAATTTTTTGTTCTTCAAGTTTAAGTGAACAACGAGCCGCATTGTTAATCCTTTAAAGGAAATTATTTGTAAATTTCGAAAAGTAGAACAATGATTGGAACACGTAGACGGTTGAAATCTTTGTATATATTACTTCTTTATAATCTAAGAAACATATATGCAAAGCATCCAAACTGAACCATTCGCCAATTTTTTGTTCTTCAAATTTAAGTGAACAACGAGCCCCATTGTTAATACTTTAACGGAAATTATTTCTAACTTTCGCCAAGTAGAACATTGAATGGAACAGGTAGACTGTTGAAATCATTGTATATATTGCTTCTATATAGTCTAAGAAACATATATGCAAAGCGTCCAAACAGTACAATTCGCCAATTATTTGATCTTCAAGTTTAAGTGAACTACGAGCCCCATTGTTAATACTTTAACGGAAATTATTTGTAACTTGCGACAAGTAGAACAAAGAATGGAACAGGTAGATGGTTGAAATCAATGTATATATTGCTTCTATATAGTCTAAGAAACATATATGCAAAGCATCCAAACAGTACCATTCGCCAATTTTTTGTTCTTCAAGTTTAAGTGAACAACGAGCCGCATTGTTAATCCTTTAAAGGAAATTATTTGTAACTTTCGACAAGTAGAACAATGAATGGAACAGGTAGACGGTTGAAATCATTGTATATATTGCTTCTATATAGTCTAAGAAACATAGCTGCAGATCATCCAAACAGTACAATTCGCCAATTTCTTGTTCTTCAAGTTTAAGTGAACTACGAGCCCCATTGTTAATACTTTAACGGAAATTATTTGTAACTTGCGACAAGTAGAACAATGAATGGAACAGGTAGATGGTTGAAATCAATGTATATATTGCTTTTATATAGTCTAAGAAACATATATGCAAAGCATCCAAACAGTACCATTCGCCAATTTTTTGTTCTTCAAGTTTAAGTGAACAACGAGCCGCATTGTTAATCCTTTAAAGGAAATTATTTGTAAATTTCGAAAAGTAGAACAATGATTGGAACACGTAGACGGTTGAAATCTTTGTATATATTGCTTCTATATAATCTAAGAAACATATATGCAAAGCATCCAAACAGTACAATTCGCCCATTTTTTGTTCTTCAAGTTTAAGTAAACTACGATCCCCATTGTTAATCCCTTAACGGAAATTATTTGTAACTTTCGACAAGTAGAACAATGAATGGAACAGGTAGACTGTTGAAATCATTGTATATATTGCTTCTATATAGTCTAAGAAACATATATGCAAAGCGTCCAAACAGTACAATTCGCCAATTATTTGATCTTCAAGTTTAAGTGAACTACGAGCCCCATTGATAATACTTTAACGGAAATTATTTGTAACTTGCGACAAGTAGAACAATGAATGGAACAGGTAGCCGGTTGAAATCAATGTATATATTGCTTCTATATAGTCTAAGAAACATATATGTAAAGCATCCAAACAGTACCATTCGCCAATTTTTTGTTCTTCAAGTTTAATTGAACAATGAGCCCCAATGGTTAATCCATTATCGGTAATTATTTGTAACTTTCAACAAGTAGAACAATGAATGGAACAGGTAGAAGGTTGAAATCAATGTATATATTGCTTCTATATAGTCTAAGAAACATATATGCAAAGCATCCAAACAGTACCATTCGCCAATTTTTTGTTCTTCAAGTTTAAGTGAACAACGAGCCGCATTGTTAATCCTTTAAAGGAAATTATTTGTAAATTTCGAAAAGTAGAACAATGATTGGAACACGTAGACGGTTGAAATCTTTGTATATATTACTTCTGTATAATCTAAGAAACATATATGCAAAGCATCCAAACAGAACCATTCGCCAATTTTTTGTTCTTCAAATTTAAGTGAACAACGAGCCCCATTGTTAATACTTTAACGGAAATTATTTCTAACTTTCGCCAAGTAGAACATTGAATGGAACAGGTAGACTGTTGAAATCATTGTATATATTGCTTCTATATAGTCTAAGAAACATATATGCAAAGCGTCCAAACAGTACAATTCGCCAATTATTTGATCTTCAAGTTTAAGTGAACTACGAGCCCCATTGATAATACTTTAACGGAAATTATTTGTAACTTGCGACAAGTAGAACAATGAATGGAACAGGTAGCCGGTTGAAATCAATGTATATATTGCTTCTATATAGTCTAAGAAACATATATGTAAAGCATCCAAACAGTACCATTCGCCAATTTTTTGTTCTTCAAGTTTAATTGAACAATGAGCCCCAATGGTTAATCCATTATCGGTAATTATTTGTAACTTTCAACAAGTAGAACAATGAATGGAACAGGTAGACGGTTGAAATCCTTGTATATATTGCGTCTATATAATCTAAGAAACATATATGCAAAGCATCCAAACAGTACCATTCGCCAATTTTTTGTTCTTCAATTTTAAGTGAAGTACGAGACCCATTGTTAATCCTTTAAAGGAAATTATTTGTAAATTTCGACAAGTAGAACAATGAATGGAACAGGTAGATGGTTGAAATCAATGTATATATTGCTTCTATATAGTCTAAGAAACATATATGCAAAGCATCCAAACAGTACCATTCGCCAATTTTTTGTTCTTCAAGTTTAAGTGAACTACGAGCCCCATTGTTAATACTTTAACGGAAATTATTTGTAACTTTCGACAAGTAGAACATTGAATGGAACAGGTAGACGGTTGAAATCTTTGTATATATTGCTTCTATATAGTATAAGAAACATATATGCAAAGCATCCAAACAGTACAATTCGCCAATTTTTTGTTCTTCAAGTTTAAGTGAACTACGAGCCCCATTGTTAATCCTTTAAAGGAAATTATTTGTAAATTTCGACAAGTAAAACAATGAATGGATCAGGTAGACGGTTGAAATCATTGCATATATTGCTTCTATATAATCTACGAAACATATATGCAAAGCATCCAAACAGTACAATTCACGAATTTTTTGTTCTTCAAGTTTAAGTGAACTACGAGCCCCATTGTTAATCCTTTAACGGAAATTAATTGTAACTTTCTACAAGTAGAACAATGATTGGAACACGTAGACGGTTGAAATCTTTGTATATATTACTTCTGTATAATCTAAGAAACATATATGCAAAGCATCCAAACAGTACCATTCGCCAATTTTTTGTTCTTCAATTTTAAGTGAAGTACGAGCCCCATTGTTAATCCTTTAAAGGAAATTATTTGTAAATTTCGACAAGTAGAACAATGAATGGAACAGGTAGATGGTTGAAATCAATGTATATATTGCTTCTATATAGTCTAAGAAACATATATGCAAAGCATCCAAACAGTACCATTCGCCAATTTTTTGTTCTTCAAGTTTAAGTGAACTACGAGCCCCATAGTTAATACTTTAACGGAAATTATTTGTAACTTTCGACAAGTAGAAAATTGAATGGAACAGGTAGACGGTTGAAATCTTTGTATATATTGCTTCTATATAGTATAAGAAACATATATGCAAAGCATCCAAACAGTACATTTCGCCAATTTTTTGTTCTTCAAGTTTAAGTGAACTACGAGCCCCATTGTTAATCCTTTAAAGGAAATTATTTGTAAATTTCGACAAGTAAAACAATGAATGGATCAGGTAGACGGTTGAAATCATTGCATATATTGCTTCTATATAATCTACGAAACATATATGCAAAGCATCCAAACAGTACAATTCACGAATTTTTTGTTCTTCAAGTTTAAGTGAACTACGAGCCCCATTGTTAATCCTTTAACGGAAATTAATTTTAACTTTCTACAAGTAGAACAATGATTGGAACACGTAGACGGTTGAAATCTTTGTATATATTGCTTCCATATAGTCTAAGGAACATGTACTCAAAGCATCCAAACAGTACCATTCGCCAATTTTTTGTTCTTCAAGTTTAAGTGAACAATGAGCCCCAATGGTTAATCCTTTATCGGAAATTATTTGTAATTTTCGACAAGTAGAACAATGAATGGAACAGGTAGAAGGTTGAAATCTTTGTATATATTGCTTCTATATAATCTAAGAAAAATAAATGCAAAGCATCCAAACAGTACCATTCGCCAATTTTTTGTTCTTCAAGTTCAAGTGAACAATGAGCCCCATTGTTAATCCTTTATCGGAAATTATTTGTAACTTTCGACAACTAGAACAATGAATGGAACAGGTAGACGGTTGAAATCTTTGTATATATTGCTTCTATATAGTCTAAGAAACATATATGCAAAGCATCCAAACAGTACAATTCGCCAATTTATTGTTCTTCAAGTTTAAGTGAACAACGAGCCCCATTGTTAATCCTTTATCGGAAATTATTTGTAACTTTCGACAAGTAGAACAATGAATGGAACAGGTAGACTGTTGAAATCATTTGTATATATTGCTTCTATATACTCTAAGAAACATATCTGCATATCATCCAAACAGTACAATTCGCCAATTATTTGATCTTCAAGTTTAAGTGAACTACAAGCCCCATTGTTAATACTTTAACGGAAATTATTTGTAACTTGCGACAAGTAGAACAATGAATGGAACAGGTAGCCGGTTGAAATCTTTGTATATATTGCTTCTATATAGTCTAAGAAACATATATGCAAAGCATCCAAACAGTACAATTCGACAATTTTTTGCTCTTCAAGTTTAAGTGAACTACGAGCCCCATTGTTAATCCTTTAAAGGAAATTATTTGTAAATTTCGGCAAGTAAAACAATGAATGGAATAGGTAGACGGTTGAAATCATTGTATATATTGCTTCTATATAGTCTAAGAAACATATATGCAAAGCATCCAAACAGTACAATTCGCGAATTTTTTGTTCTTCAAGTTTAAGTAAACTACGATCCCCATTGTTAATCCATTAACGGAAATTATTTGTAACTTTCGACAAGTAGAACAATGAATGGAACAGGTAGACGGTTGAAATCATTGTATATATTGCTTCTATATAGTCTAAGAAACATATATGCAAAGCATCCAAACAGTACAATTCGACAATTTTTTGCTTTTCAAGTTTAAGTGAACTACGAGCCCCATTGTTAATCCTTTAAAGGAAATTATTTGTAAATTTCGGCAAGTAGAACAATGAATGGAATAGGTAGTCGGTTGAAATCATTGTATATATTGCTTCTAAATAGTCTAAGAAACATATATGCAAAGCATCCAAACAGTACAATTCGCCAATTTTTTGTTCTTCAAGTTTAAGTAAACTACGATCCGCATTGTTAATCCCTTAACGGAAATTATTTGTAACTTTCGACAAGTAGAACAATGAATGGAACAGGTAGACGGTTGAAATCATTGTATATATTGCTGCTATATAGTCTAAGAAACATATATGCAAAGCATCCAAACAGTACAATTCGCCAATTTTTTGTTCTTCAAGTTTAAGTGAACAACGAGCCGCATTGTTAATCCTTTAAAGGAAATTATTTGTAAATTTCGAAAAGTAGAACAATGATTGGAACACGTAGACGGTTGAAATCTTTGTATATATTACTTCTGTATAATCTAAGAAACATATATGCAAAGCATCCAAACAGAACCATTCGCCAATTTTTTGTTCTTCAAAATTAAGTGAACAACGAGCCCCATTGTTAATACTTTAACGGAAATTATTTGTAACTTTCGCCTAGTAGAACAATGAATGGAACAGGTAGCCGGTTGAAATCTTTGCATATATTGCTTCTATATAGTCTAAGAAACATATATGCAAAGCATCCAAACAGTACAATTCGCCAATTTTTTGTTCTTCAAGTTTAAGTAAACTACGATCCGCATTGTTAATCCCTTAACGGAAATTATTTGTAACTTTCGACAAGTAGAACAATGAATGGAACAGGTAGACGGTTGAAATCATTGTATATATTGCTGCTATATAGTCTAAGAAACATATATGCAAAGCATCCAAACAGTACAATTCGACAATTTTTTGTTCTTCAAGTTTAAGTGAACTACGATCCCCATTGTTAATCCTTTAAAGGAAATTATTTGTAAATTTCGACAAGTAGAACAATGAATGGAACAGGTAGATGGTTGAAATCAATGTATATATTGCTTCTATATAGTCTAAGAAACATATATGCAAAGCATCCAAACAGTACCATTCGCCAATTTTTTGTTCTTCAAGTTTAAGTGAACTACGAGCCCCATAGTTAATACTTTAACGGAAATTATTTGTAACTTTCGACAAGTAGAACATTGAATGGAACAGGTAGACGGTTGAAATCTTTGTATATATTGCTTCTATATAGTATAAGAAACATATATGCAAAGCATCCAAACAGTACAATTCGCCAATTTTTTGTTCTTCAAGTTTAAGTGAACTACGAGCCCCATTGTTAATCCTTTAAAGGAAATTATTTGTAAATTTCGACAAGTAAAACAATGAATGGATCAGGTAGACGGTTGAAATCATTGCATATATTGCTTCTATATAATCTACGAAACATATATGCAAAGCATCCAAACAGTACAATTCACGAATTTTTTGTTCTTCAAGTTTAAGTGAACTACGAGCCCCATTGTTAATCCTTTAACGGAAATTAATTTTAACTTTCTACAAGTAGAACAATGATTGGAACACGTAGACGGTTGAAATCTTTGTATATATTGCTTCCATATAGTCTAAGGAACATGTACTCAAAGCATCCAAACAGTACCATTCGCCAATTTTTTGTTCTTCAAGTTTAAGTGAACAATGAGCCCCAATGGTTAATCCTTTATCGGAAATTATTTGTAATTTTCGACAAGTAGAACAATGAATGGAACAGGTAGAAGGTTGAAATCTTTGTATATATTGCTTCTATATAATCTAAGAAAAATAAATGCAAAGCATCCAAACAGTACCATTCGCCAATTTTTTGGTCTTCAAGTTCAAGTGAACAATGAGCCCCATTGTTAATCCTTTATCGGAAATTATTTGTAACTTTCGACAACTAGAACAATGAATGGAACAGGTAGACGGTTGAAATCTTTGTATATATTGCTTCTATATAGTCTAAGAAACATATATGCAAAGCATCCAAACAGTACAATTCGCCAATTTATTGTTCTTCAAGTTTAAGTGAACAACGAGCCCCATTGTTAATCCTTTATCGGAAATTATTTGTAACTTTCGACAAGTAGAACAATGAATGGAACAGGTAGACTGTTGAAATCATTTGTATATATTGCTTCTATATACTCTAAGAAACATATCTGCATATCATCCAAACAGTACAATTCGCCAATTATTTGATCTTCAAGTTTAAGTGAACTACAAGCCCCATTGTTAATACTTTAACGGAAATTATTTGTAACTTGCGACAAGTAGAACAATGAATGGAACAGGTAGCCGGTTGAAATCTTTGTATATATTGCTTCTATATAGTCTAAGAACCATATATGCAAAGCATCCAAACAGTACAATTCGACAATTTTTTGCTCTTCAAGTTTAAGTGAACTACGAGCCCCATTGTTAATCCTTTAAAGGAAATTATTTGTAAATTTCGGCAAGTAAAACAATGAATGGAATAGGTAGACGGTTGAAATCATTGTATATATTGCTTCTATATAGTCTAAGAAACATATATGCAAAGCATCCAAACAGTACAATTCGCGAATTTTTTGTTCTTCAAGTTTAAGTAAACTACGATCCCCATTGTTAATCCATTAACGGAAATTATTTGTAACTTTCGACAAGTAGAACAATGAATGGAACAGGTAGACGGTTGAAATCATTGTATATATTGCTTCTATATAGTCTAAGAAACATATATGCAAAGCATCCAAACAGTACAATTCGACAATTTTTTGCTCTTCAAGTTTAAGTGAACTACGAGCCCCATTGTTAATCCTTTAAAGGAAATTATTTGTAAATTTCGGCAAGTAGAACAATGAATGGAATAGGTAGTCGGTTGAAATCATTGTATATATTGCTTCTAAATAGTCTAAGAAACATATATGCAAAGCATCCAAACAGTACAATTCGCCAATTTTTTGTTCTTCAAGTTTAAGTAAACTACGATCCGCATTGTTAATCCCTTAACGGAAATTATTTGTAACTTTCGACAAGTAGAACAATGAATGGAACAGGTAGACGGTTGAAATCATTGTATATATTGCTGCTATATAGTCTAAGAAACATATATGCAAAGCATCCAAACAGTACAATTCGACAATTTTTTGTTCTTCAAGTTTAAGTGAACTACGATCCCCATTGTTAATCCCTTAACGGAAATTATTTGTAACTTTCGACAAGTAGAACAATGAATGGAACAGGTAGACGGTTGAAATCATTGTATATATTGCTTCTATATAGTCTAAGAAACATATCTGCAGATCATCCAAACAGTACAATCCGCCAATTATTTGATCTTCAAGTTTAAGTGAACTACGAGCCCCATTGTTAATACTTTAACGGAAATTATTTGTAACTTGCGACAAGTAGAACAATGAATGGAACAGGTAGAAGGTTGAAATCAATGTATATATTGCTTCTATATAGTCTAAGAAACATATATGCAAAGCATCCAAACAGTACCATTCGCCAATTTTTTGTTCTTCAAGTTTAAGTGAAGTACGAGCCCCATTGTTAATCCTTTAAAGGAAATTATTTGTAAATTTCGACAAGTAGAACAATGAATGAAACAGGTAGACGGTTGAAATCATTGTATACATTGCGTCTATATAGTCTAAGAAACATATATGCAAAGCATCCAAACAGTACAATTCGACAATTTTTTGCTCTTCAAGTTTAAGTGAACTACGAGCCCCATTGTTAATCCTTTAAAGGAAATTATTTGTAAATTTCGGCAAGTAGAACAATGAATGGAATAGGTAGACGGTTGAAATCATTGTATATATTGCTTCTATATAGTCTAAGAAACATATATGCAAAGCATCCAAACAGTACAATTCGCGAATTTTTTGTTCTTCAAGTTTAAGTAAACTACGATCCCCATTGTTAATCCATTAACGGAAATTATTTGTAACTTTCGACAAGTAGAACAATGAATGGAACAGGTAGACGGTTGAAATCATTGTATATATTGCTTCTATATAGTCTAAGAAACATATATGCAAAGCATCCAAACAGTACAATTCGACAATTTTTTGCTTTTCAAGTTTAAGTGAACTACGAGCCCCATTGTTAATCCTTTAAAGGAAATTATTTGTAAATTTCGGCAAGTAGAACAATGAATGGAATAGGTAGTCGGTTGAAATCATTGTATATATTGCTTCTAAATAGTCTAAGAAACATATATGCAAAGCATCCAAACAGTACAATTCGCCAATTTTTTGTTCTTCAAGTTTAAGTAAACTACGATCCGCATTGTTAATCCCTTAACGGAAATTATTTGTAACTTTCGACAAGTAGAACAATGAATGGAACAGGTAGACGGTTGAAATCATTGTATATATTGCTGCTATATAG
The DNA here is from genome assembly GCA_963989415.1 of Cerceris ruficornis. Classification (NCBI taxonomy): domain Eukaryota; kingdom Metazoa; phylum Arthropoda; class Insecta; order Hymenoptera; family Crabronidae; genus Cerceris; species Cerceris ruficornis. Next base: position 27,783 of record CAXDIW010000264.1, on the reverse strand, counting down.
TCTAAGAAACATATATGCAAAGCATCCAAACAGTACAATTCGCCAATTTTTTGTTCTTCAAGTTTAAGTGAACAACGAGCCGCATTGTTAATCCTTTAAAGGAAATTATTTGTAAATTTCGAAAAGTAGAACAATGATTGGAACACGTAGACGGTTGAAATCTTTGTATATATTACTTCTGTATAATCTAAGAAACATATATGCAAAGCATCCAAACAGAACCATTCGCCAATTTTTTGTTCTTCAAAATTAAGTGAACAACGAGCCCCATTGTTAATACTTTAACGGAAATTATTTGTAACTTTCGCCTAGTAGAACAATGAATGGAACAGGTAGCCGGTTGAAATCTTTGCATATATTGCTTCTATATAGTCTAAGAAACATATATGCAAAGCATCCAAACAGTACAATTCGCCAATTTCTTGTACTTCAAGTTTAAGTGAACAATGAGCCCCAATGGTTAATCCATTATCGGTAATTATTTGTAACTTTCGACAAGTAGAACAATGAATGGAACAGGTAGACGGTTGAAATCCTTGTATATATTGCGTCTATATAATCTAAGAAACATATATGCAAAGCATCCAAACAGTACCATTCGCCAATTTTTTGTTCTTCAAGTTTAAGTGAAGTACGAGCCCCATTGTTAATCCTTTAAAGGAAATTATTTGTAAATTTCGACAAGTAGAACAATGAATGGAACAGGTAGACTGTTGAAATCATTGTATATATTGCTTCTATATAGTCTAAGAAACATATATGCAAAGCGTCCAAACAGTACAATTCGCCAATTATTTGATCTTCAAGTTTAAGTGAACTACGAGCCCCATTGTTAATACTTTAACGGAAATTATTTGTAACTTGCGACAAGTAGAACAATGAATGGAACAGGTAGCCGGTTGAAATCAATGTATACATTGCTTCTATATAGTCTAAGAAACATATATGCAAAGCATCCAAACAGTACCATTCGCAATTTTTTGTTCTTCAAGTTTAAGTGAACAACGAGCCCCATTGTTAATCCTTTAAAGGAAATTATTTGTAAATTTCGACAAGTAGAACAATGATTGGAACACGTAGACGGTTGAAATCTTTGTATATATTGCTTCTATATAGTCTAAGAAACATGTACGCAAAGCATCCAAACAGTACCTGTTAGAATGACATTTTGTATTCACCGCGTCCAACGTGGAGCCACCTATGTAACTTCCGTATTGTAAACTTTCCTGTAAAGAGACTAGAAGTAATAAAACGTGCGTAGAAAAGTCTGGAGAGAATTCCAAGCAAATCTATTTAATCGGCAAATACCTACCACTATTGTTTGATACAATCCCTTCACTCGGTACACTATTTAAAACCTAACAGGTTACGGGCCCAGGGGTATAATTGTATCAAATAGTATTAAAGTAATAAAAGTGCCACGTGTACGCGGTTGAGCTAACCAAGTGCCAAGTGTTCGTAAATCGCAGATCATTAACCATGAGTCTAAATAGTCAAATTGATAAACTAACAAAAGACAACTATGATACATGGAAAGAGCAAATAGAGGCAATCCTCACGAAAAATGATCTTTGGTGCTACGTGGACGGGTCAAAGCCGAAACCCCAGCTAACGGAAGAAAACGCTGATCAAATCGCTGCTTGGGTAAGATTCGATAAAAAGGCAAAAGCGGATATTGTTCTCTCGTTAAGCGCGTCAGAGATCTGTCATGTGCGAAATCTCGAAACATCGAGAGACGCCTGGGTTGCGCTGGAAAACGTGTACGCATCGAAGGGACCAGCCAAAAAGGCGACGCTGTTAAAGAAGCTACTTTTCACGAGACTCACGCACAACAGCAGTGTGGCAAGTCATTTAAATAACTTTTTTGAACTTGTAGACAAGTTGAAACAAATGAACATATTTGTAGACAAGGACAACTTAACCATCTTAATGTTGTACAGTTTACCAAAAAGTTATGAAGGTTTCAGATGTGCAATAGAATCTAGAGACAAATTGCCTGATCCAGAAACACTAAAAGTAAAAATTCTGGAAGAATCTGAAGCAAGAAGCAGGCTTGATGAAGATAATGATCATGGTGCTTTTAGTGCTACGCACGAAAATACAAGTAGACCAAAGTTTTTCAGTGAAAAACGTAATGTAAAAGAAAAGGCTTTCAGGTATGAAAACAGTACAAGCACTGACAGTAAGCGTAGACCTTATAAGTGCAATTACTGCAAGAAACCTGGTCATGCGGCTGCTGATTGTTGGAAGAAGAAATCCGACAGATATCATCAAGCTCGGTACAGCGAAGGAAATCAGGAAGCATTCACAATTGATAATAATAACCAAGATGAGCTGATACTTTCAGCCTTAACCGCTGTTGCCACAAACAAAAAGGAAGTGTGGTGTTTGGACAGTGGAGCCACATCTCACATGTGTAACGACAGGTCCTTGTTTTCAGAAATCAAACCAGTTATTGGTAAAGATGTAGGACTTGCAATCAGCAAGAGTGCCAAAATTGAGGGTGCTGGAACAGTGTGCCTTGAACTGACGAATGGAAGATGTGTCACAAATGTAAGGTGCGAAAATACACTGTTTGTACCTGACCTGAAAACGAACCTGATATCCGTGGCTAGCTTGACTAAAAATAAAAAGAAAGTCATATTTGTGGACAACAAAGCCATAATTAAGAATGCTGAAGGACAAGTAATTACTGTAGCTCAAAAGGTAGGAAACCTATATTTTCTGAAACCTTTACCAATGAGGATTAATACAGGTACAAGTAAGACAAAGGAAACAGCAAACATGGTAGAAGCTTCAATTGATTTATGGCATTTGAGATATGGACATCTCAACACAGCAGACTTGAAATCATTAGTATCCAAACAAATGGTGAAAGGTTTGACCATGAACCTGAACGATGAAAAGTCCGCGTGTGAAACCTGCATAAAAGGCAAGCAAACTGCAATACCGTTCACTCAGTCGACCCACAGGAGCAAACAACCACTTGAGTTAGTACATTCTGACGTTTGCGGGCCGATGCGCACCACATCCATTGGTGGAGCAAGATATTTTGTCAGCTTCATAGATGACAATACAAGGTGGCCGAAAATATTCTTTTTGCACACCAAAGACCAAGCAAAAGAAGCATTCAAAACATACAAAGCACTAGCTGAAAATGAAACTGGAAGGAAAATAAAAACTCTAAGAACCGATAATGGGCTTGAATACTTCGGTAAAGAATTTAATAAACAATTAAGCGAATGGGATATAAAACGGGAACGAACCGTCCCATACACGCCACAGCAAAATGGTGTCGCTGAGCGATTGAATAGGACTCTAGTTGAAATGGCGAGGTGTATGTTGATAGGTGCTGACCTACCAAAGAAATTCTGGGCAGAGGCTATAAATACTTCAATGTATATAAGAAATAGAGCCCCCACTAAGGCTTTAAAAGAAATCACACCATACGAGTGTTGGTATAAAAGAAAGCCTGATGTATCACATTTAAGAATTTTTGGCTGTAAAGCATACGTGTTAGACAAGATGCCAAACCGCGATAAGTTAATGCCAAAGTCGCAAAAATGTGTTGCTTTGTCAAGCGTCGAAGCAGAGTACATGGCGCTTGCCGAAGCGGCAAAAGAAGCTGTGTATTTACGAAATTTATTCAAGGAAGTAGGCCTGATAGATAAGCAAGGGACTTTGATTTACTGCGACAATCAGGGTGCGCAGAAACTATTAAAGAACCCTGTTCACCATGCGAGAACAAAACATATCGATATCCGTTATCACTATACTCGCGAAATATATGAGAGAGGGGCCATCGATGTACAGTATGTGAAAAGTCAAGACATGCAAGCGGATGGACTGACGAAAAGTCTGAGTAATCCTACACATATAAGACTTGTCAAGAATCTGGGCATTGTCAACATTAATATGGAAGAGTGTCCGCGTTGAGGGGGGGTGTTAGAATGACATATTGTATTCACCGCGTCCAACGTGGAGCCACCTATGTAACTTCCGTATTGTAAACTTTCCTGTAAAGAGTCTAGAAGTAATAAAACGTGCGTAGAAAAGTCTGGAGAGAAATCCAAGCAAATCTATTTAATCGGCAAATACCTACCACTATTGTTTGATACAATCCCTTCACTCGCTACACTATTTAAAACCTAACAGTACCATTCGCCAATTTTTTGTTCTTCAAGTTTAAGTGAACTACGAGCCCCATTGTTAATCCTTCAAAGGAAATTATTTGTAAATTTCGACAAGTAGAACAATGAATGGAACAGGTAGACTGTTGAAATCATTGTATATATTGCTTCTATATAGTCTAAGAAACATATATGCAAAGCATCCAAACAGTACAATTCGCCAATTTTTTGTTCTTCAAGTTTAAGTAAACTACGATCCCCATTGTTAATACCTTAACGGAAATTATTTGTAACTTTCGACAAGTAGAACAATGAATGGAACAGGTAGACGGTTGAAATCATTGTATATATTGCTTCTATATAGTCTAAGAAACATAGCTGCAGATCATCCAAACAGTACAATTCGCCAATTTCTTGTTCTTCAAGTTTAAGTGAACTACGAGCCCCATTGTTAATACTTTAACGGAAATTATTTGTAACTTGCGACAAGTAGAACAATGAATGGAACAGGTAGATGGTTGAAATCAATGTATATATTGCTTTTATGTAGTCTAAGAAACATATATGCAAAGCATCCAAACAGTACCATTCGCCAATTTTTTGTTCTTCAAGTTTAAGTGAACAACGAGCCGCATTGTTAATCCTTTAAAGGAAATTATTTGTAAATTTCGAAAAGTAGAACAATGATTGGAACACGTAGACGGTTGAAATCTTTGTTTATATTGCTTCTATATAATCTAAGAAACATATATGCAAAGCATCCAAACAGTACAATTCGCCCATTTTTTGTTCTTCAAGTTTAAGTAAACTACGATCCCCATTGTTAATCCCTTAACGGAAATTATTTGTAACTTTCGACAAGTAGAACAATGAATGGAACAGGTAGACGGTTGAAATCATTGTATATATTGCTTCTATATAGTCTAAGAAACATATCTGCAGATCATCCAAACAGTACAATCCGCCAATTATTTGATCTTCAAGTTTAAGTGAACTACGAGCCCCATTGTTAATACTTTAACGGAAATTATTTGTAACTTGCGACAAGTAGAACAAAGAATGGAACAGGTAGATGGTTGAAATCAATGTATATATTGCTTCTATATAGTCTAAGAAACATATATGCAAAGCATCCAAACAGTACCATTCGCCAATTTTTTGTTCTTCAAGTTTAAGTGAACAACGAGCCGCATTGTTAATCCTTTAAAGGAAATTATTTGTAACTTTCGACAAGTAGAACAATGAATGGAACAGGTAGACGGTTGAAATCATTGTATATATTGCTTCTATATAGTCTAAGAAACATAGCTGCAGATCATCCAAACAGTACAATTCGCCAATTTCTTGTTCTTCAAGTTTAAGTGAACTACGAGCCCCATTGTTAATACTTTAACGGAAATTATTTGTAACTTGCGACAAGTAGAACAATGAATGGAACAGGTAGATGGTTGAAATCAATGTATATATTGCTTTTATATAGTCTAAGAAACATATATGCAAAGCATCCAAACAGTACCATTCGCCAATTTTTTGTTCTTCAAGTTTAAGTGAACAACGAGCCGCATTGTTAATCCTTTAAAGGAAATTATTTGTAAATTTCGAAAAGTAGAACAATGATTGGAACACGTAGACGGTTGAAATCTTTGTATATATTGCTTCTATATAATCTAAGAAACATATATGCAAAGCATCCAAACAGTACAATTCGCCCATTTTTTGTTCTTCAAGTTTAAGTAAACTACGATCCCCATTGTTAATCCCTTAACGGAAATTATTTGTAACTTTCGACAAGTAGAACAATGAATGGAACAGGTAGACGGTTGAAATCCTTGTATATATTGCTTCTATATAGTCTAAGAAACATATATGCAAAGCGTCCAAACAGTACAATTCGCCAATTATTTGAACTTCAAGTTTAAGTGAACTACGAGCCCCATTGTTAATACTTTAACGGAAATTATTTGTAACTTGCGACAAGTAGAACAATGAATGGAACAGGTAGCCGGTTGAAATCAATGTATATATTGCTTCTATATAGTCTAAGAAACATATCTGCAGATCATCCAAACAGTACAATCCGCCAATTATTTGATCTTCAAGTTTAAGTGAACTACGAGCCCCATTGTTAATACTTTAACGGAAATTATTTGTAACTTGCGACAAGTAGAACAAAGAATGGAACAGGTAGATGGTTGAAATCAATGTATATATTGCTTCTATATAGTCTAAGAAACATATATGCAAAGCATCCAAACAGTACCATTCGCCAATTTTTTGTTCTTCAAGTTTAAGTGAACAACGAGCCGCATTGTTAATCCTTTAAAGGAAATTATTTGTAAATTTCGACAAGTAGAACAATGTATGGATCAGGTAGACTGTTGAAATCATTGTATATATTGCTTCTATATAGTATAAGAAACATATATGCAAAGCATCCAAACAGTACCATTCGCCAATTTTTTGTTCTTCAAGTTTAAGTGAACTACGAGCCCCATTGTTAATACTTTAACGGAAATTATTTGTAACTTGCGACAAGTAGAACAATGAATGGAACAGGTAGCCGTTTGAAATCTTTGTATATACTGCTTCTATATAGTCTAAGAAACATATATGCCAAGCATCCAAACAGTACATTTCGCCAATTTCTTGTACTTCAAGTTTAAGTGAACAATGAGCCCCAATGGTTTATCCATTATCGGTAATTATTTGTAACTTTCGACAAGTAGAACAATGAATGGAACAGGTAGACGGTTGAAATCCTTGTATATATTGCTTCTATATAGTCTAAGAAACATATATGCAAAGCGTCCAAACAGTACAATTCGCCAATTATTTGAACTTCAAGTTTAAGTGAACTACGAGCCCCATTGTTAATACTTTAACGGAAATTATTTGTAACTTGCGACAAGTAGAACAATGAATGGAACAGGTAGCCGGTTGAAATCAATGTATATATTGCTTCTATATAGTCTAAGAAACATATATGCAAAGCATCCAAACAGTACCATTCGCAATTTTTTATTCTTCAAGTTTAAGTGAACAACGAGCCCCATTGTTAATCCTTTAGAGGAAATTATTTGTAAATTTCGACAAGTAGAACAATGATTGGAACACGTAGACGGTTGAAATCTTTGTATATATTGCTTCCATATAGTCTAAGAAACATGTACGCAAAGCATCCAAACAGTACCATTCGCCAATTTTTTCTTCTTCAAGTTTAAGTGAACTACGAGCCCCATTGTTAATCCTTCAAAGGAAATTATTTGTAAATTTCGACAAGTAGAACAATGAATGGAACAGGTAGACTGTTGAAATCATTGTATATATTGCTTCTACATAGTCTAAGAAACATATATGCAAAGCATCCGAACAGTACAATTCGCCAATTTTTGGTCCTTCAAGTTTAAGTGAACAATGAGCCCCATTGTTAATCCTTTATCGGAAATTATTTGTAACTTTCGACAAGTAGAACAATGAATCGAACAGGTAGACGGTTGAAATCTTTGTATATATTGCTTCTATATAGTCTAAGAAACATATATGCAAAGCATCCAAACAGTACCATTCGCCAATTTTTTGTTCATCAAGTTTAAGTGAACAATGAGCCCCATTGTTAATCCTTTAAAGGAAATTATTTGTAACTTTCGACAAGTAGAACAATGAATGGAACAGGTAGACTGTTGAAAACATTGTATATATTGCTTCTATATTGTCTAAGAAACATTTATGCAAAGCATCCAAACAGTACAATTCGCCAATTTTTTGCTCTTCAAGTTTAAGTGAACTACGAGCCCCATTGTTAATCCTTTAAAGGAAATTATTTGTAAATTTCGGCAAGTAGAACAATGAATGGAACAGGTAGACGGATGAAATCTTTGTATATATTGCATCTATATAGTCTAAGAAACATATATGCAAAGCATCCAAACAGTACAAGTCGCCAATTATTTGATCTTCAGGTTTAAGTGAACTACGAGCCCGATTGTTAATACTTTAACGTAAATTATTTGTAACTTTCGACAAGTAGAACAATGAATGGATCAGGTAGACGGTTGAAATCATTGTATATATTGCTTCTATATAACCTACGAAACATATATGCAAAGCATCCAAACAGTACAATTCGCCAATTTTTTGTTCTACAAGTTTAAGTGAACTACGAGCCCCATTGTTAATCCGTTAAAGGAAATTATTTGTAAATTTCGACAAGTAGAACAATGATTGGAACACGTGGACGGTTGAAATCATTGTATATATTGCTTCTATATAGTCCAGGAAACATATATGCAAAGCATCTAAACAGTAACAATCGCCAATTTTTTGATCTTCAAGTTTAAGTGAACAGCGAGCCCCAATGATAATCATGAAATGGAAATTATTTGTAACTTTCTACAAGTAGAACAATGAATAGTACAGGTAGTCGGTTGAAATCTTTGTATATATTGCTTCTAAATAGTCTAAGAAACATATATGCAAAGCATCCAAACAGTACAATTCGCCAATTTTTTGTTCTTCAAGTTTAAGTGAACTACGAGCCCCATTGTATAATCCTTTAAAGGAAATTATTTGTAAATTTCGACAAGTAGAACAATGAATAGAACAGTTAGACTGTTGAAATCGTTGTATATTTTGCTTCCATATAGTCTAAGAAACATGTACGCAAAGCATCCAAACAGTACCATTCGCCAATTGCTTGGTCTTCAAGTTTAAGTGAACAATGAGACCCAATGGTTAATCCTTTATCGGAAATTATTTGTAAATTTCGACAAGTAGAACAATGAATGGAACAGGTAGCCGGTTGAAATCAATGTATATATTGCTTCTATATAGTCTAAGAAACATGTACGCAAAGCATCCAAACAGTACAATTCGCCAATTTTTTGTTCTTCAAGTTTAAGTGAACTACGAGCCCCATTGTTAATCCTTTAAAGGAAATTATTTGTAAATTTCGACAAGTAGAACAATGAATGGAACAGGTAGACTGTTGAAATCATTGTATATATTGCTTCTATATAGTCTAAGAAACATATATGCATAGCGTCCAAACAGTACAATTCGCCAATTTTTTGCTCTTCAAGTTTAAGTGAACTACGAGCCCCATTGTTAATCCTTTAAAGGAAATTATTTGTAAATTTCGGCAAGTAGAACAATGAATGGAACAGGTAGACGGATGAAATCTTTGTATATATTGCATCTATATAGTCTAAGAAACATATATGCAAATCATCCAAACAGTACAAGTCGCCAATTATTTGATCTTCAGGTTTAAGTGAACTACGAGCCCGATTGTTAATACTTTAACGTAAATTATTTGTAACTTTCGACAAGTAGAACAATGAATGGATCAGGTAGACGGTTGAAATCATTGTATATATTGCTTCTATATAACCTACGAAACATATATGCAAAGCATCCAAACAGTACAATTCGCCAATTTTTTGTTCTACAAGTTTAAGTGAACTACGAGCCCCATTGTTAATCCTTTAAAGGAAATTATTTGTAAATTTCGACAAGTAGAACATTGAATGGAACAGGTAGACGGTTGAAATCTTTGTATCAATTGCTTGTATATAGTATAAGAAACATATATGCAAAGCATCCAAACAGTACCATTCGCCAATTTTTTGTTCTTCAAGTTTAAGTGAACTGCGAGCTCCATTGTTAATCCTTTAAAGGAAATTATTTGTAACTTTCGACAAGTAGAACAACGAATGGAACAGGTAGACTGTTGAAAACATTGTATATATTGCTTCTATATTGTCTAAGAAACATTTATGCAAAGCATCCAAACAGTACAATTCGCCAATTTTTTGTTCTTCAAGTTTAAGTAAACTACGATCCCCATTGTTAATCCCTTAACGGAAATTATTTGTAACTTTCGACAAGTAGAACAGTGAATGGAACAGGTAGACGGTTGAAATCTTTGTATATATTGCTTCTATATAGTATAAGAAACATATATGCAAAGCATCCACACAGTACAATTCGCCAATTTTTTGTCCTTCAAGTTTAAGTGAACAATGAGCCCCATTGTTAATCCTTTATCGGAAATTATTTGTAACTTTCGACAAGTAGAACAATGAATCGAACAGGCAGACGGTTGAAATCTTTGTATATATTGCTTCTATATAGTCTAAGAAACATATATGCAAAGCATCCAAACAGTACCATTCGCCAATTTTTTGTTCATCAAGTTTAAGTGAACAATGAGCCCCATTGTTAATCCTTTAAAGGAAATTATTTGTAACTTTCGACAAGTAGAACAATGAATGGAACAGGTAGACTGTTGAAAACATTGTATATATTGCTTCTATATTGTCTAAGAAACATTTATGCAAAGCATCCAAACAGTACAATTCGCCAATTTTTTGTTCTTCAAGTTTAAGTAAACTACGATCCCCATTGTTAATCCCTTAACGGAAATTATTTGTAACTTTCGACAAGTAGAACAGTGAATGGAACAGGTAGACGGTTGAAATCTATGTATATATTGCTTCTATATAGTCTAAAAAATATATATGCAAAGCATCCAAACAGTACAATTCGCGAATTTTTTGTTCTTCAAGTTTAAGTGAACAATGAGATCCAATGGTTAATCCTTTATCGGTAATTATTTGTAACTTTCGACAAGTAGAACAATGAATGGAACAGGTAGACGGTTGAAATCCTTGTATATATTGCGTCTATATAGTCTAAGAAACATATATGCAAAGCATCCAAACAGTACAATTCGCCAATTTTTTGTTCTTCAAGTTTTAGTAAACTACGATCCCCATTGTTAATCCCTTATCGGAAATTATTTGTAACTTTCGACAAGTAGAACAATGAATGGATCAGTTAGACGGTTGAAATCATTGTATATATTGCTTCTATATAACCTACGAAACATATATGCAAAGCATCCAAACAGTACAATTCGCCAATTTTTTGTTCTACAAGTTTAAGTGAACTACGAGCCCCATTGTTAATCCTTTAAAGGAAATGATTTGTAAATTTCGACAAGTAGAACATTGAATGGAACAGGTAGACGGTTGAAATCTTTGTATCTATTGCTTGTATATAGTATAAGAAACATATATGCAAAGCATCCAAACAGTACCATTCGCCAATTTTTTGTTCTTCAAGTTTAAGTGAACTGCGAGCTCCATTGTTAATCCTTTAAAGGAAATTATTTGTAACTTTCGACAAGTAGAACAACGAATGGAACAGGTAGACTGTTGAAAACATTGTATATATTGCTTCTATATTGTCTAAGAAACATTTATGCAAAGCATCCAAACAGTACAATTCGCCAATTTTTTGTTCTTCAAGTTTAAGTAAACTACGATCCCCATTGTTAATCCCTTAACGGAAATTATTTGTAACTTTCGACAAGTAGAACAGTGAATGGAACAGGTAGACGGTTGAAATCTTTGTATATATTGCTTCTATATAGTATAAGAAACATATATGCAAAGCATCCACACAGTACAATTCGCCAATTTTTTGTCCTTCAAGTTTAAGTGAACAATGAGCCCCATTGTTAATCCTTTATCGGAAATTATTTGTAACTTTCGACAAGTAGAACAATGAATCGAACAGGCAGACGGTTGAAATCTTTGTATATATTGCTTCTATATAGTCTAAGAAACATATATGCAAAGCATCCAAACAGTACCATTCGCCAATTTTTTGTTCATCAAGTTTAAGTGAACAATGAGCCCCATTGTTAATCCTTTAAAGGAAATTATTTGTAACTTTCGACAAGTAGAACAATGAATGGAACAGGTAGACTGTTGAAAACATTGTATATATTGCTTCTATATTGTCTAAGAAACATTTATGCAAAGCATCCAAACAGTACAATTCGCCAATTTTTTGTTCTTCAAGTTTAAGTAAACTACGATCCCCATTGTTAATCCCTTAACGGAAATTATTTGTAACTTTCGACAAGTAGAACAGTGAATGGAACAGGTAGACGGTTGAAATCTTTGTATATATTGCTTCTATATAGTCTAAAAAATATATATGCAAAGCATCCAAACAGTACAATTCGCGAATTTTTTGTTCTTCAAGTTTAAGTGAACAATGAGATCCAATGGTTAATCCTTTATCGGTAATTATTTGTAACTTTCGACAAGTAGAACAATGAATGGAACAGGTAGACGGTTGAAATCCTTGTATATATTGCGTCTATATAGTCTAAGAAACATATATGCAAAGCATCCAAACAGTACAATTCGCCAATTTTTTGTTCTTCAAGTTTTAGTAAACTACGATCCCCATTGTTAATCCCTTATCGGAAATTATTTGTAACTTTCGACAAGTAGAACAATGAATGGATCAGTTAGACGGTTGAAATCATTGTATATATTGCTTCTATATAACCTACGAAACATATATGCAAAGCATCCAAACAGTACAATTCGCCAATTTTTTGTTCTACAAGTTTAAGTGAACTACGAGCCCCATTGTTAATCCTTTAAAGGAAATGATTTGTAAATTTCGACAAGTAGAACATTGAATGGAACAGGTAGACGGTTGAAATCTTTGTATCTATTGCTTGTATATAGTATAAGAAACATATATGCAAAGCATCCAAACAGTACCATTCGCCAATTTTTTGTTCTTCAAGTTTAAGTGAACTGCGAGCTCCATTGTTAATCCTTTAAAGGAAATTATTTGTAACTTTCGACAAGTAGAACAATGAATCGAACAGGTAGACGGTTGAAATCTTTGTATATATTGCTTCTATATAGTCTAAGAAACATATATGCAAAGCATCCAAACAGTACCATTCGCCAATTTTTTGTTCATCAAGTTTAAGTGAACAATGAGCCCCATTGTCAATCCTTTAAAGGAAATTAATTGTAACTTTCTACAAGTAGAACAATGAATGGAACAGGTAGACGGTTGAAATCTTTGTATATATTGCGTCTATATAGTCTAAAAAACATTTATGCAAAGCATCCAAACAGTACCATTCGCCAATTTTTTGTTCTTCATGTTTAAGTAAACACGAGCCCCATTGTTAATCCTTTAAAGGAAAATATTTGTAAATTTCGACAAGTAGAACAATGAATGGAACAGGTAGACGGTTGAAATCTTTGAATCTATTGCTTCTATGTAGTATAAGAAACATATATGCAAAGCATCCAAACAGTGCCATTCGCCAATTTTTTGTTCTTCAAGTTTAAGTGAACTGCGAGCTCCATTGTTAATCCTTTAAAGGAAATTATTTGTAACTTTCGACAAGTAGAACAATGAATGGAACAGGTAGACTGTTGAAAACATTGTATATATTGCTTCTATATAGTCTAAGAAACATTTATGCAAAGCATCCAAACAGTACAATTCGCCAATTTTTTGTTCTTCAAGTTTAAGTAAACTACGATCCCCATTGTTAATCCCTTAACGGAAATTATTTGTAACTTTCGACAAGTAGAACAGTGAATGGAACAGGTAGACGGTTGAAATCTTTGTATATGTTACTTCTATATAGTCTAAGAAACCTATATGCGAAGCATCTAAACAGTAACATTCGCCAATTTTTTGATCTTCAAGGTTAAGTGAACAGCGAGCCCCATTGATAATCATGAAATGGAAATTATTTGTAACTTTCTACAAGTAGAACAATGAATAGTACAGGTAGACAGGTGAAATCTTTGTATATATTGCTTCCATATAGTCTAAGAAACATATATGCAAAGCATCCAAACAGTACCATTCGCCAATTTTTTGTTCTTCAAGTTTAAGTGAACAATGAGCCCCATTGTTAATCCTTTATCGGAAATTATTTGTAACTTTCGACAAGTAGAACATTGAATGGAACAGGTAGACGGTTGAAATCTTTGTATCTATTGCTTCTATATAGTATAAGAAACATATATGCAAAGCATCCAAACAGTACCATTCGCCAATTTTTTGTTCTTCAAGTTTAAGTGAACACAAGCCCCATTGTTAATCCTTTAAAGGAAATTAATTGTAACTTTCTACAAGTAGAACAATGAATGGAACAGGTAGACGGTTGAAATCTTTGTATATATTGCTACTATATAATCTAAGAAACATATATGCAAAGCATCCAAACAGTACCATTCGCCAATTTTTTGATCTTCAAGTTTAAGTGAACTACGAGCCCCATTGGTAATCCTTTAAAGGAAATTATTTGTAACTTGCGACAAGTAGAACAATGAATGGAACAGGTAGCCGGTTGAAATCAATGTATATATTGCTTCTATATAGTCTAAGAAACATATATGCAAAGCATCCAAACAGTACAATTCGCGAATTTATTGTTCTTCAAGTTTAAGTGAACAACGAGCCCCATTGTTAATCCTTTAAAGGAAATTATTTGTAAATTTCGACAAGTAGAACAATGATTGGAACACGCAGACGGTTGTAATCTTTGTATATATTGCTTCTATATAGTCTAAGAAACATATATGCAAAGCATCCAAACAGTACAATTCGCCAATTTATTGTTCTTCACGTTTAAGAGAACAACGAGCCCCATTGTTAATCCTTTAAAGGAAATTATTTGTAAATTTCGACAAGTAGAACAATGAATCGAACAGGTAGACGGTTGAAATCTTTGTATATATTGCTTCTATATAGTCTAAGAAACATATATGCAAAGCATCCAAACAGTACAATTCGCCAATTTTTTGTTCTACAAGTTTAAGTGAACTACGAGCCCCATTGTTAATCCTTTAAAGGAAATTATTTGTAACTTTCGACAAGTAGAACAATGAATGGAACAGGTAGACTGTTGAAAACATTGTATATATTGCTTCTATATAGTCTAAGAAACATTTATGCAAAGCATCCAAACAGTACAATTCGCCAATTTTTTGTTCTTCAAGTTTAAGTAAACTACGATCCCCATTGTTAATCCCTTAACGGAAATTATTTGTAACTTTCGACAAGTAGAACAGTGAATGGAACAGGTAGACGGTTGAAATCTTTGTATATGTTGCTTCTATATAGTCTACGAAACCTATATGCGAAGCATCTAAACAGTAACATTCGCCAATTTTTTGATCTTCAAGGTTCAGTGAACAGCGAGCCCCATTGATAATCATGAAATGGAAATTATTTGTAACTTTCTACAAGTAGAAAAATGAATAGTACAGGTAGACGGGTGAAATCTTTCTATATATTGCTTCTAAATAGTCTAAGAAACATATATGCAAAGCATCCAAACAGTACAATTCGCCAATTGTTTGTTCTTCAACTTTAAGTGAACAACGAGCCCCATTGTTAATCCTTTAAAGGAAGTTATTTGTAAATTTCGACAAGGTGAACAATGAATGGAACAGGTAGACGGTTGAAATCTTTGTATATATTGCTTCTATATAATCTAAGAAACATATATGCAAAGCATCCAAACAGTACAATTCGCCAATTTTTTGTTCTTCAAGTTTAAGTGAACTACGAGCCCCATTGTTAATCCTTTAACGGAAATTAATTGTAACTTTCTACAAGTAGAACAATGAATGGAACAGGTAGACGGTTGAAATCTTTGTATATATTGCGTCTATATAGTCTAACAAACATATATGCAAAGCATCCAAACAGTACCATTCGCCAATTTTTTGTTCTTCAAGTTTAAGTGAACACAAGCCCCATTGTTAATCCTTTAAAGGAAATTAATTGTAACTTTCTACAAGTACAACAATGAATGGAACAGGTAGACGGTTGAAATCTTTGTATATATTGCTACTATATAATCTAAGAAACATATATGCAAAGCAACCAAACAGTACCATTCGCCAATTTTTTGATCTTCAAGTTTAAGTGAACTACGAGCCCCATTGGTAATCCTTTAAAGGAAATTATTTGTAAATTTCTACAAGTAGAACAATGAATGGAACAGGTAGACGGTTGAAATCATTGTATATATTGCTTCTATATAGTCTAAGAAACATATATGCAAAGCATCCAAACAGTACAATTCGCCAATTATTTGATCTTCAAGTTTAAGTGAACTACGAGCCCCATTGTTAATACTTTAACGGAAATTATTTGTAACTTGCGACAAGTAGAACAATGAATGGAACAGGTAGCCGGTTGAAATCAATGTATATATTGCTTCTATATAGTCTAAGAAACATATATGCAAAGCATCCAAACAGTACAATTCGCGAATTTATTGTTCTTCAAGTTTAAGTGAACAACGAGCCCCATTGTTAATCCTTTAAAGGAAATTATTTGTAAATTTCGACAAGTAGAACAATGATTGGAACACGCAGACGGTTGTAATCTTTGTATATATTGCTTCTATATAGTCTAAGAAACATATATGCAAAGCATCCAAACAGTACAATTCGCCAATTTATTGTTCTTCACGTTTAAGAGAACAACGAGCCCCATTGTTAATCCTTTAAAGGAAATTATTTGTAAATTTCAACAAGTAGAACAATGAATGGAACAGGTAGACTGTTGAAATCATTGTATATATTGCTTCTGTATAGTCTAAGAAACATATATGCAAAGAATCCAAACAGTACAATTCGTCAATTATTTGATCTTCAAGTTTAAGTGAACTACGAGCCCCATTGTTAATACTTTAACGGAAATTATTTGTAACTTGCGACAAGTAGAACAATGAATGGAACGGGTAGCCGGTTGAAATCAATGTATATATTGCATCTATATAGTCTAAGAAACATATATGCAAAGCATCCAAACAGTACCATTCGCCAATTTCTTGTTCTTCAAGTTTAAGTGAACAACGAGCCCCAATGGTTAATCCTTTATCGGAAATTATTTGTAACTTTCGACAAGTAGAACAATGAATGGAACAGGTAGACGGTTGAAATCTTTGTATATATTGCGTTTATATAGTCTAAGAAACATATATGCAAAGCATCCAAACAGTACCATTCGCCAATTTTTTGTTCTTCAAGTTCAAGTGAACTACGAGCCCCATTGTTAATCCTTTAAAGGAAATTATTTGTAAATTTCGACAAGTAGAACAATGAATGGAACAGGTAGACGGTTGAAATCTTTGTATATATTGCTACTATATAATCTAAGAAACATATATGCAAAGCATCCAAACAGTACCATTCGCCAATTTTTTGATCTTCAAGTTTAAGTGAACTACGAGCCCCATTGTTAATCCTTTATAGGAAATTATTTGTAAAATTTCGACAAGTAGCACAATGATTGGAACACGTAGACGGTTGAAATCTTTGTATATATTGCTTCCATATAGTCTAAGAGACATATATGCAAAGCATCCAAACAGTACCATTCGCCAATTTTTTGTTCTTCAAGTTTAAGTGAACAATGAGACCCATTGTTAATCCTTTATCGGAAATTATTTGTAACTTTCGACAAGTAGAACAATGAATGGAACAGGTAGACTGTTGAAATCATTGTATATATTGTTTCTGTATAGTCTAAGAAACATATATGCAAAGAATCCAAACAGTACAATTCGCCAATTATTTGATCTTCAAGTTTAAGTGAACTACGAGCCCCATTGTTAATACTTTAACGGAAATTATTTGTAACTTGCGACAAGTAGAACAATGAATGGAACAGGTAGCCGGTTGAAATCAATGTATATATTGCTTCTATATAGTCTAAGAAACATATATGCAAAGCATCCAAACAGTACAATTCGCGAATTTATTGTTCTTCAAGTTTAAGTGAACAACGAGTCCCATTGTTAATCCTTTAAAGGAAATTATTTGTAAATTTCGACAAGTAGAACAATGATTGGAACACGTAGACGGTTGAAATCTTTGTATATATTGCTTGTATATAGTCTAAGAAACATATATGCAAAGCATCCAAACAGTACAATTCGCCAATTTTTTGATCTTCAATTTTAAGTGAACTACGAGCCCCATTGGTAATCCTTTAAAGGAAATTATTTGTAAATTTCAACAAGTAGAACAATGAATGGAACAGGTAGACGGTTGAAATCTTTGTATATATTGCTTCTATATAGTCTAAGAAACATATATGCAAGGCATCCAAACAGTACAATTCGCCAATTTTTTGTTCTTCAAGTTTAAGTGAACAATGAGACCCATTGTTAATCCTTTATCGGAAATTATTTGTAAATTTCCACAAGTAGAACAATGAATGGATCAGGTAGACGGTTGAAATCTTTGTATATATTGCTTCTATATAGTCTAAGAAACATATATGCAAAGCATCCAAACAGTACAATTCGCCAATTTATTGTTCTTCAAGTTTAAGAGAACTACGAGCCCCATTGTTAATCCTTTAAAGGAAATTATTTGTAAATTTCGACAAGTAGAACAATGAATGGAACAGGTAGACGGTTGAAATCTATGTATATATTGCTTCTATATAGTCTAAGAAACATATATGCAAGGCATCCAAACAGTACAATTCGCCAATTTATTGTTCTTCAAGTTTAAGTGAACAACGAGCCCCATTGTTAATCCTTTAAAGGAAATTATTTGTAAATTTCGACAAGTAGAACAATGAATGGAACAGGTAGACGGTTGAAATCTTTGTATATATTGCTACTATATAATCTAAGAAACATATATGCAAAGCATCCAAACAGTACCATTCGCCAATTTTTTGATCTTCAAGTTTAAGTGAACTACGAGCCCCATTGGTAATCCTTTAAAGGAAATTATTTGTAAATTTCAACAAGTAGAACAATGAATGGAACAGGTAGACGGTTGAAATCATTGTATATATTGCTTCTATATAGTCTAAGAAACATATATGCAAAGCATCCAAACAGTACAATTCGCCAATTATTTGATCTTCAAGTTTAAGTGAACTACGAGCCCCATTGTTAATACTTTAACGGAAATTATTTGTAACTTGCGACAAGTAGAACAATGAATGGAACAGGTAGCCGGTTGAAATCAATGTATATATTGCTTCTATATAGTCTAAGAAACATATATGCAAAGCATCCAAACAGTACAATTCGCGAATTTATTGTTCTTCAAGTTTAAGTGAACAACGAGCCCCATTGTTAATCCTTTAAAGGAAATTATTTGTAAATTTCGACAAGTAGAACAATGATTGGAACACGCAGACGGTTGAAATCTTTGTATATATTGCTTCTATAGAGTCTAAGAAACATATATGCAAAGCATCCAAACAGTACAATTCGCCAATTTATTGTTCTTCACGTTTAAGTGAACAACGAGCCCCATTGTTAATCCTTTAAAGGAAATTATTTGTAAATTTCGACAAGTAGAACAATGAATGGAACAGGTAGACGGTTGAAATCTTTGTATATATTGCTTCCATATAGTCTAAGAGACATATATGCAAAGCATCCAAACAGTACCATTCGCCAATTTTTTGTTCTTCAAGTTTAAGTGAACAATGAGACCCATTGTTAATCCTTTATCGGAAATTATTTGTAACTTTCGACAAGTAGAACAATGATTGGAACACGTAGACGGTTGAAATCTTTGTATATATTGCTTGTATATAGTCTAAGAAACATATATGCAAAGCATCCAAACAGTACAATTCGCCAATTTTTTGATCTTCAATTTTAAGTGAACTACGAGCCCCATTGGTAATCCTTTAAAGGAAATTATTTGTAAATTTCAACAAGTAGAACAATGAATGGAACAGGTAGACGGTTGAAATCTTTGTATATATTGCTTCTATATAGTCTAAGAAACATATATGCAAGGCATCCAAACAGTACAATTCGCCAATTTTTTGTTCTTCAAGTTTAAGTGAACAATGAGACCCATTGTTAATCCTTTATCGGAAATTATTTGTAAATTTCCACAAGTAGAACAATGAATGGATCAGGTAGACGGTTGAAATCTTTGTATATATTGCTTCTATATAGTCTAAGAAACATATATGCAAAGCATCCAAACAGTACAATTCGCCAATTTATTGTTCTTCAAGTTTAAGAGAACTACGAGCCCCATTGTTAATCCTTTAAAGGAAATTATTTGTAAATTTCGACAAGTAGAACAATGAATGGAACAGGTAGACGGTTGAAATCTATGTATATATTGCTTCTATATAGTCTAAGAAACATATATGCAAGGCATCCAAACAGTACAATTCGCCAATTTATTGTTCTTCAAGTTTAAGTGAACAACGAGCCCCATTGTTAATCCTTTAAAGGAAATTATTTGTAAATTTCGACAAGTAGAACAATGAATGGAACAGGTAGACGGTTGAAATCTTTGTATATATTGCTACTATATAATCTAAGAAACATATATGCAAAGCATCCAAACAGTACCATTCGCCAATTTTTTGATCTTCAAGTTTAAGTGAACTACGAGCCCCATTGGTAATCCTTTAAAGGAAATTATTTGTAAATTTCAACAAGTAGAACAATGAATGGAACAGGTAGACGGTTGAAATCATTGTATATATTGCTTCTATATAGTCTAAGAAACATATATGCAAAGCATCCAAACAGTACAATTCGCGAATTTATTGTTCTTCAAGTTTAAGTGAACAACGAGCCCCATTGTTAATCCTTTAAAGGAAATTATTTGTAAATTTCGACAAGTAGAACAATGATTGGAACACGCAGACGGTTGAAATCTTTGTATATATTGCTTCTATAGAGTCTAAGAAACATATATGCAAAGCATCCAAACAGTACAATTCGCCAATTTATTGTTCTTCACGTTTAAGTGAACAACGAGCCCCATTGTTAATCCTTTAAAGGAAATTATTTGTAAATTTCGACAAGTAGAACAATGAATGGAACAGGTAGACGGTTGAAATCTTTGTATATATTGCTTCCATATAGTCTAAGAGACATATATGCAAAGCATCCAAACAGTACCATTCGCCAATTTTTTGTTCTTCAAGTTTAAGTGAACAATGAGACCCATTGTTAATCCTTTATCGGAAATTATTTGTAACTTTCGACAAGTAGAACAATGATTGGAACACGTAGACGGTTGAAATCTTTGTATATATTGCTTGTATATAGTCTAAGAAACATATATGCAAAGCATCCAAACAGTACAATTCGCCAATTTTTTGATCTTCAATTTTAAGTGAACTACGAGCCCCATTGGTAATCCTTTAAAGGAAATTATTTGTAAATTTCAACAAGTAGAACAATGAATGGAACAGGTAGACGGTTGAAATCTTTGTATATATTGCTTCTATATAGTCTAAGAAACATATATGCAAGGCATCCAAACAGTACAATTCGCCAATTTTTTGTTCTTCAAGTTTAAGTGAACAATGAGACCCATTGTTAATCCTTTATCGGAAATTATTTGTAAATTTCCACAAGTAGAACAATGAATGGATCAGGTAGACGGTTGAAATCTTTGTATATATTGCTTCTATATAGTCTAAGAAACATATATGCAAAGCATCCAAACAGTACAATTCGCCAATTTATTGTTCTTCAAGTTTAAGAGAACTACGAGCCCCATTGTTAATCCTTTAAAGGAAATTATTTGTAAATTTCGACAAGTAGAACAATGAATGGAACAGGTAGACGGTTGAAATCTATGTATATATTGCTTCTATATAGTCTAAGAAACATATATGCAAGGCATCCAAACAGTACAATTCGCCAATTTATTGTTCTTCAAGTTTAAGTGAACAACGAGCCCCATTGTTAATCCTTTAAAGGAAATTATTTGTAAATTTCGACAAGTAGAACAATGAATGGAACAGGTAGACGGTTGAAATCTTTGTATATATTGCTACTATATAATCTAAGAAACATATATGCAAAGCATCCAAACAGTACCATTCGCCAATTTTTTGATCTTCAAGTTTAAGTGAACTACGAGCCCCATTGGTAATCCTTTAAAGGAAATTATTTGTAAATTTCAACAAGTAGAACAATGAATGGAACAGGTAGACGGTTGAAATCATTGTATATATTGCTTCTATATAGTCTAAGAAACATATATGCAAAGCATCCAAACAGTACAATTCGCCAATTATTTGATCTTCAAGTTTAAGTGAACTACGAGCCCCATTGTTAATACTTTAACGGAAATTATTTGTAACTTGCGACAAGTAGAACAATGAATGGAACAGGTAGCCGGTTGAAATCAATGTATATATTGCTTCTATATAGTCTAAGAAACATATATGCAAAGCATCCAAACAGTACAATTCGCGAATTTATTGTTCTTCAAGTTTAAGTGAACAACGAGCCCCATTGTTAATCCTTTAAAGGAAATTATTTGTAAATTTCGACAAGTAGAACAATGATTGGAACACGCAGACGGTTGAAATCTTTGTATATATTGCTTCTATAGAGTCTAAGAAACATATATGCAAAGCATCCAAACAGTACAATTCGCCAATTTATTGTTCTTCACGTTTAAGTGAACAACGAGCCCCATTGTTAATCCTTTAAAGGAAATTATTTGTAAATTTCGACAAGTAGAACAATGAATGGAACAGGTAGACGGTTGAAATCTTTGTATATATTGCTTCCATATAGTCTAAGAGACATATATGCAAAGCATCCAAACAGTACCATTCGCCAATTTTTTGTTCTTCAAGTTTAAGTGAACAATGAGACCCATTGTTAATCCTTTATCGGAAATTATTTGTAACTTTCGACAAGTAGAACAATGAATGGAACAGGTAGACTGTTGAAATCATTGTATATATTGTTTCTGTATAGTCTAAGAAACATATATGCAAAGAATCCAAACAGTACAATTCGCCAATTATTTGATCTTCAAGTTTAAGTGAACTACGAGCCCCATTGTTAATACTTTAACGGAAATTATTTGTAACTTGCGACAAGTAGAACAATGAATGGAACAGGTAGCCGGTTGAAATCAATGTATATATTGCTTCTATATAGTCTAAGAAACATATATGCAAAGCATCCAAACAGTACAATTCGCGAATTTATTGTTCTTCAAGTTTAAGTGAACAACGAGTCCCATTGTTAATCCTTTAAAGGAAATTATTTGTAAATTTCAACAAGTAGAACAATGAATGGAACAGGTAGACGGTTGAAATCTTTGTATATATTGCTTCTATATAGTCTAAGAAACATATATGCAAGGCATCCAAACAGTACAATTCGCCAATTTTTTGTTCTTCAAGTTTAAGTGAACAATGAGACCCATTGTTAATCCTTTATCGGAAATTATTTGTAAATTTCCACAAGTAGAACAATGAATGGATCAGGTAGACGGTTGAAATCTTTGTATATATTGCTTCTATATAGTCTAAGAAACATATATGCAAAGCATCCAAACAGTACAATTCGCCAATTTATTGTTCTTCAAGTTTAAGTGAACTACGAGCCCCATTGTTAATCCTTTAAAGGAAATTATTTGTAAATTTCGACAAGTAGAACAATGAATGGAACAGGTAGACGGTTGAAATCAATGTATATATTGCTTCTATATAGTCTAAGAAACATATATGCAAAGCATCCAAACAGTACAATTCGCCAATTTTTTGATCTTCAAGTTTAAGTGAACTACGAGCCCCATTGGTAATCCTTTAAAGGAAATTATTTGTAAATTTCAAGAAGTAGAACAATGAATGGAACAGGTAGACGGTTGAAATCTTTGTATATATTGCTTCTATATAGTCTAAGAAACATATATGCAAGGCATCCAAACAGTACAATTCGCCAATTTTTTGTTCTTCAAGTTTAAGTGAACAATGAGACCCATTGTTAATCCTTTATCGGAAATTATTTGTAAATTTCCACAAGTAGAACAATGAATGGATCAGGTAGACGGTTGAAATCTTTGTATATATTGCTTCTATATAGTCTAAGAAACATATATGCAAAGCATCCAAACAGTACAATTCGCCAATTTATTGTTCTTCAAGTTTAAGTGAACTACGAGCCCCATTGTTAATCCTTTAAAGGAAATTATTTGTAAATTTCGACAAGTAGAACAATGAATGGAACAGGTAGACGGTTGAAATCTATGTATATATTGCTTCTATATAGTCTAAGAAACATATATGCAAGGCATCCAAACAGTACAATTCGCCAATTTATTGTTCTTCAAGTTTAAGTGAACAACGAGCCCCATTGTTAATCCTTTAAAGGAAATTATTTGTAAATTTCGACAAGTAGAACAATGAATGGAACAGGTAGACGGTTGAAATCTTTGTATATATTGCTACTATATAATCTAAGAAACATATATGCAAAGCATCCAAACAGTACCATTCGCCAATTTTTTGATCTTCAAGTTTAAGTGAACTACGAGCCCCATTGGTAATCCTTTAAAGGAAATTATTTGTAAATTTCAACAAGTAGAACAATGAATGGAACAGGTAGACGGTTGAAATCATTGTATATATTGCTTCTATATAGTCTAAGAAACATATATGCAAAGCATCCAAACAGTACAATTCGCCAATTATTTGATCTTCAAGTTTAAGTGAACTACGAGCCCCATTGTTAATACTTTAACGGAAATTATTTGTAACTTGCGACAAGTAGAACAATGAATGGAACAGGTAGCCGGTTGAAATCAATGTATATATTGCTTCTATATAGTCTAAGAAACATATATGCAAAGCATCCAAACAGTACAATTCGCGAATTTATTGTTCTTCAAGTTTAAGTGAACAACGAGCCCCATTGTTAATCCTTTAAAGGAAATTATTTGTAAATTTCGACAAGTAGAACAATGATTGGAACACGCAGACGGTTGAAATCTTTGTATATATTGCTTCTATAGAGTCTAAGAAACATATATGCAAAGCATCCAAACAGTACAATTCGCCAATTTATTGTTCTTCACGTTTAAGTGAACAACGAGCCCCATTGTTAATCCTTTAAAGGAAATTATTTGTAAATTTCGACAAGTAGAACAATGAATGGAACAGGTAGACGGTTGAAATCTTTGTATATATTGCTTCCATATAGTCTAAGAGACATATATGCAAAGCATCCAAACAGTACCATTCGCCAATTTTTTGTTCTTCAAGTTTAAGTGAACAATGAGACCCATTGTTAATCCTTTATCGGAAATTATTTGTAACTTTCGACAAGTAGAACAATGAATGGAACAGGTAGACTGTTGAAATCATTGTATATATTGTTTCTGTATAGTCTAAGAAACATATATGCAAAGAATCCAAACAGTACAATTCGCCAATTATTTGATCTTCAAGTTTAAGTGAACTACGAGCCCCATTGTTAATACTTTAACGGAAATTATTTGTAACTTGCGACAAGTAGAACAATGAATGGAACAGGTAGCCGGTTGAAATCAATGTATATATTGCTTCTATATAGTCTAAGAAACATATATGCAAAGCATCCAAACAGTACAATTCGCGAATTTATTGTTCTTCAAGTTTAAGTGAACAACGAGTCCCATTGTTAATCCTTTAAAGGAAATTATTTGTAGAATTTCGACAAGTAGAACAATGATTGGAACACGTAGACGGTTGAAATCTTTGTATATATTGCTTGTATATAGTCTAAGAAACATATATGCAAAGCATCCAAACAGTACCATTCGCCAATTTTTTGATCTTCAAGTTTAAGTGAACTACGAGCCCCATTGGTAATCCTTTAAAGGAAATTATTTGTAAATTTCAACAAGTAGAACAATGAATGGAACAGGTAGACGGTTGAAATCTTTGTATATATTGCTTCTATATAGTCTAAGAAACATATATGCAAGGCATCCAAACAGTACAATTCGCCAATTTATTGTTCTTCAAGTTTAAGTGAAAAACGAGCCCCATTGTTGATCCTTTAAAGGAAATTATTTGTAAATTTCGACAAGTAGAACAATGAATGGAACAGGTAGACTGTTGAAATCTTTGTATATATTGCTACTGTATAATCTAAGAAACATATATGCAAAGCATCCAAACAGTACCATTCGCCAATTTTTTGATCTTCAAGTTTAAGTGAACTACGAGCCCCATTGGTAATCCTTTAAAGGAAATTATTTGTAAATTTCAACAAGTAGAACAATGAATGGAACAGGTAGACGGTTGAAATCATTGTATATATTGCTTCTATATAGTCTAAGAAACATATATGCAAAGCATCCAAACAGTACAATTCGCCAATTATTTGATCTTCAAGTTTAAGTGAACTACGAGCCCCATTGTTAATACTTTAACGGAAATTATTTGTAACTTGCGACAAGTAGAACAATGAATGGAACAGGTAGCCGGTTGAAATCAATGTATATATTGCTTCTATATAGTCTAAGAAACATATATGCAAAGCATCCAAACAGTACAATTCGCGAATTTATTGTTCTTCAAGTTTAAGTGAACAACGAGCCCCATTGTTAATCCTTTAAAGGAAATTATTTGTAAATTTCGACAAGTAGAACAATGATTGGAACACGCAGACGGTTGAAATCTTTGTATATATTGCTTCTATAGAGTCTAAGAAACATATATGCAAAGCATCCAAACAGTACAATTCGCCAATTTATTGTTCTTCACGTTTAAGTGAACAACGAGCCCCATTGTTAATCCTTTAAAGGAAATTATTTGTAAATTTCGACAAGTAGAACAATGAATGGAACAGGTAGACGGTTGAAATCTTTGTATATATTGCTACTATATAATCTAAGAAACATATATGCAAAGCATCCAAACAGTACCATTCGCCAATTTTTTGATCTTCAAGTTTAAGTGAACTACGAGCCCATTGTTAATCCTTTAAAGGAAATTATTTGTAAATTTCAACAAGTAGAACAATGAATGGAACAGGTAGACTGTTGAAATCATTGTATATATTGCTTCTGTAT
This sequence comes from Cerceris ruficornis, assembly GCA_963989415.1. NCBI lineage: Eukaryota > Metazoa > Arthropoda > Insecta > Hymenoptera > Crabronidae > Cerceris > Cerceris ruficornis. The sequence goes on along the minus strand of CAXDIW010000264.1, from coordinate 968 downwards.
AGTCTAAGAAACATATATGCAAAGAATCCAAACAGTACAATTCGTCAATTATTTGATCTTCAAGTTGAAGTGAACTACGAGCCCCATTGTTAATACTTTAACGGAAATTATTTGTAACTTGCGACAAGTAGAACAATGAATGGAACAGGTAGCCGGTTGAAATCAATGTATATATTGCATCTATATAGTCTAAGAAACATATATGCAAAGCATCCAAACAGTACAATTCGCCAATTTATTGTTCTTCAAGTTTAAGTGAACTACGAGCCCCATTGTTAATCCTTTAAAGGAAATTATTTGTAAATTTCGACAAGTAGAACAATGAATGGAACAGGTAGACGGTTGAAATCTATGTATATATTGCTTCTATATAGTCTAAGAAACATATATGCAAGGCATCCAAACAGTACAATTCGCCAATTTATTGTTCTTCAAGTTTAAGTGAACAACGAGCCCCATTGTTAATCCTTTAAAGGAAATTATTTGTAAATTTCGACAAGTAGAACAATGAATGGAACAGGTAGACGGTTGAAATCTTTGTATATATTGCTACTATATAATCTAAGAAACATATATGCAAAGCATCCAAACAGTACCATTCGCCAATTTTTTGATCTTCAAGTTTAAGTGAACTACGAGCCCCATTGGTAATCCTTTAAAGGAAATTATTTGTAAATTTCAACAAGTAGAACAATGAATGGAACAGGTAGACGGTTGAAATCATTGTATATATTGCTTCTATATAGTCTAAGAAACATATATGCAAAGCATCCAAACAGTACAATTCGCCAATTATTTGATCTTCAAGTTTAAGTGAACTACGAGCCCCATTGTTAATACTTTAACGGAAATTATTTGTAACTTGCGACAAGTAGAACAATGAATGGAACAGGTAGCCGGTTGAAATCAATGTATATATTGCTTCCATATAGTCTAAGAAACATATATGCAAAGCATCCAAACAGTAC